>JAMKCH010015218.1:0-40175 GCA_023653785.1 Ophioderma brevispina | reverse complement strand
GGGTGGGGGGGGGGGGGGGGTGTGGGGGGATTAAGGGGGGATGTCCAGGCTTAAGGGGGGGGGTAGGGTTAAGGGGGGGGGGGGGCGTCACCCGGTTTGTTCACTCGTTCCGGAGTGGTATCTGCCGCTAGTGCTCCGGTTCTTAGCGTCCTTAGTAATTTGAGCCAGGAATTTGAGCAACTAGAGAATGTTCAGTCCTCTTTGATCTGCCTAGGAAGACGGCGTTTTTCGTGGCAGGTCGCCTTGGGACGACGGGGTTCCAAAATAGCATTGCCTGTTTCAGTGGTCGAAGTATCATGGCGTTTCCATTCCCTCTCACATCCTGTTGACGCCACACCAGTGTTTCTCCAGACCAGGCAATTAATCCCGGGGACGGGGTCCAAGAAACCTTAGTGTCCCGCACTAAAATGGTATCAAGCATACTAAAAGGCTTCGGAAGACAAAATAGATTTTCATCTCCTCGGCCCTCTCCCTTAAATACCTAAATGGCCTTTTGCCACTTTCATACATCACGGCGGACCCCTGTCGTGTGTTTACAGGGAAAGCGCTCCTAGATCTAACAATACCAAATACCGCTACCGGGACCGCTAACTCCTTTATTTGCGGTGATCCATCAGGTTGTTATTTCAGTTTCCTCTAGGGACAAGGAGATATAGTCCCAGCACCGTGGAAGAGGAGCTGTTGCTACTGCAGCACTGTGTGCTGGTAGCATTGGCACAATCAAGAGCTGTAGTAAGTCTCTCATTGAGAGACGGAGTACTCTAGAGCCTACCTTACCTTCCTTCTCCAACCGCTTGAACTACCCCGGGATACCCGTGCAAAAGCAGGTCTCGAGGGTAGCTACCCTCCCGCGGGTGTGGCACTCTCATATGACATTGGGATAGGTGTAAGACTCTTGCTTCCAAACCAGGGACATTCGGTGACCCACTGAAAAATAGGGTCTTTGGTGATAGAGAGCCAAAATTGCCACAAAATTGGGGTTTTCCGAGTGACCAATTTTCAAAAATTGGTCTTTGGTTTTGAGATTGTTGCAAAATTTTCTAACAAATAGAGGTCCTTTGGGTGAAACTTTTCAAATTTTCCCCCGAAAATAGGGTCTTTTGGTGACAGTGTTAAATTTTTCACAAAAAAACTCACAATTTAAATAAAAAATTTTTAATTAAAATCTTGCTGCCAGCTTAAATCCAATAGGGTAGCCATCTGAAGAACAACTTATTATCCCTTACAAATTTCCCTGGGTAATCAAACATAGATATTGACACCTGAACTTTAATCGAAACTGCCTACAGAATGGAAATATGGCTAAACATTGCAAATTTGACAGCCTTTTTTTAAAAATTCATGCGGCCAATCTTGAAATTCACTATGGCAGCCTCACAATAAATTTCTGATATCACCAACCGGTTCATTTGTAATCAAAACCTAGGTTAGACACACAACTTTGTTTTTTAGTGCTGTAGAATTAAAGATGGTCCAAAAAATTGTGATTTTGGCGGTTTTTAGCAATTTTTCATGCAGCCATCTTGAAATCAATTGGCACCCTCCAAATAACATTCTGAGATCACTAACGGTTCATTAGTATAAAAACTATGTTTAACAGTCAAATTTGGTTTTAGTTGAGGGTAGATTCAAGATATGTCTCCAATATTGTTTGGCGCCATTTGGAATTCAATATGGCGGCCACCAGGGGGCGTAATATTTTTTTGGGTCTCTTTTTTTCGGAACCTCTGATGCTAAGAATCTGTACCAAACTTTATGCTTTCTTCAAAAAATGAACGATTCTACGCTTAACAGATATACTACAATGAAGATGTTTAAAGGCGGCACTGGCACATTTTCACAAAATATGAAATTTCCTTCAATTTGCTCTCAAATAATAGTCTAGGCCAATTGGAAAACAGAGATATATTTTACACATAAATAACATACCCCACAACAGATAGGGACATTATATGACTATAAGACATCCAGGTTATTTGTAGGCCAACTTTTAAGTTTTCGATAACTTTAATCAACAATGTTAATATTACATGAATATTTTTTGACTCGTACTCACTGATTTAAAACAACAAAGCTTATAGACCGATCAAAAAGTGTGCATAGCGTGGGAAACATGCAACGGCGTGAATCTGTTCTTGTGTTAAAAAAACGCCATTTTCGGTCGTCCCTTGCTGAATTAACGTCGCCGTCGACGTTAAATTACAAATCGTTCTGTTTACACCCATAAGGAATCTGATTTTGTCTTAATCATTTCGGGTTGAGGGCTTTTGTATTAAAAGCTTTACAACCATGCAAAAATATCGATTATTGAAAAATCTTGAGGGCGCACTATTTTTCAATGGCCAGTGTCTCTTCAAGACCGGAATTTTGTACAGACACTACTAACTGATCATTTCCCCATCTGTGTTATTTATATAACTTGAATAGTTTAAAAAAACCAAATATTGGTGACAACAGTATGTGTACAGTAGAATTCATAGTGAAGACAATATTGACAGATCAGATAACCGGGGTTATGCGTCTAGAATCAATAGAAAAAGAAAATTCCTCCTTCACCCTTGGACACAAAGGTCATGAAAAGTATTAGAAAATAAATTATATTAAACAGTATCTCTTGTTCCAATAAGGAAACTCTGTTAAATAAACATAATAGGAAAATCTTACTAATTTTATTTCGAAAGTGTAAGCGAGGATACTATCATACAAATTTTTAAAAAAGCAAAAAATATACTCAGACAGACGTGGGAAAACATAAATGATATATCGTCGAGGAAAACAGAAAACCAACACATACTTTCCAAAACTGACGATGGTGAGGTCATTCTGACCTACGGATTATTTCTAATTGTTTGACAATTTCTTGTTGACATTGGACCAAAACTTGCTTCGAAAATACAACATTCAGGGAAAGAATTCTTTGAATACCTTCGAAGTCCCATTTCGAAAGTTTGTTCATGAAACCCAGTTATTGCTGAAGACGTAGTAAAATTCTAGGTAACTTTAAAATCAAATAAAAGCCAGGCCACGATAGCATGGGTAATTAATTGTAAAGAATGTTGCGCATATTATCTCGAAACCATTAACTGATATATTCAATCTTTCGGTATCCACTGGCCAGTGTGCCAGATCAACTTAAGATTGCAAAGGTCATCCAATTTATAAAAATGACATCCTGAACTTTTCCCATTATGCCCTGTAGCAGGTTACCTGACCTTGTTTTTCCAAAATATCAGAAAGATGGGTTGTTTTAATAGATGTATGGCATATAGTATTGTAAGAATGAGAAGGTAAAAGGGCACGTTGGACGGTGTTAAAGAATTGCCAAAAGAGCGTCACCTATCATCAATGAATTGTGCAGAGGACATAAATACCGAGCAGGACTTGATACAAAGCAAACCATAAACTAATTAAAGACATACTCCCAGAACACAGCAAAAGCCCTTTTTTCCAGTCTTGTGAAAGATGTTGATGAGGAAACCATGCTTGTTCAACCCTTGACGCCTGTCCATCACAAGGAAACTGGACCACGTGGGATAGCGTCCATAGCAGGTAGACACATCAGGTGAAGAAAATTTTATACCTGTGGTCTCCTGAACTACTTGCAATTCATGTGAACGTCCATCCACAACACACTCCCCACGCCAGCCAACCTTAAGCTCTGGGGAAAACCCATTTAGGTCTGTGGCTAGCGATGGACATCAGCACTGCACCTCTTTTTATCTCTTGATGGCTGTAAGCCTCTCTTGTAGTGGAAGATATAACTGGAAACACGATCAAACACTCAGAGCAATTGTCGAGAGTTTTGATCCGTACATCACAGAAGCCCCAAAAAACCACAGCTTGTCGTGGGCTACTGGCCAAGAAAAGGTACTCCTAGCAATACGATTCCAAACAAGGAAGGGAAAGCTTACAGAAACCAACCTGAGCTGCTACCAGTGCAATGCCAGTGTGAATTCTGAGCCAGGCCAAGACTAGAAGTTTCTTATGGTTGAAGAACAATTATATCCTCCACAAATTATGGAGACTGCAAAACTACCAGATATAATCATCTACTGAAATGAGCCAAGATAGAAATACTTATAGAACTGACAGTGACCATTGAGTCAAAACCTGCTATGCAATATGAGAAAGAAATGCAAATAGTGAACTTGTTGCCGAATATGAGAACCGCCGCTCATGGACCACCACACTTACCTATTGAAGATAAGTAAGGCCGGGCTTGTATAATACATCCCTGCCAACTGCCTCTCAGCTCTCGGCATTCCAAAGGGGAAGAGGAAGACAGATTATGGACCATGCAGCAACGACAGCCTTGAGAGAAGCTATTGCTTCTGGTTTTAGCGAACTCAAAAGCCTTCCAGGGAACGACTTGATACCAAAGCCAAACATCAACTCAGAGGGAAGTGAGACGGTTTTGGCCACGCCAAAACTAGTTGAATCCACCATGCCTGGTCCGAAGCCCAGGAAACCTCTGAAGTTGCCTACCAAGCACTAGAACTTTTTCTGACATTCCCGTTGTCTTCCAAGAGAACTACACCAAGAGTGCACATTCTAAAACGGATGGACGAGCTGTGAAGGTAAACGACGCTGGTGGTAGTCGCCAATGATCTACTTCTCTTCTTGAACGAGAAGCAATTTGGTTTGAGACCAAAGCACTCAACATACATGGCTATTATTGAATTAGTAGATAAAATCGCGAATGCTGTTGAACGCAATGAAAGCACAGTTGGTATATTCTTGGATCTGTCAAAAGCCTTAGACACCATAAATCACAATATTTTGTTGTACAAGCTAGAATATTATGGTATCAGAGGCATTGCACTTGAATGGTCTAAAAGTTATCTCAATAACCGAAAACAATTTGTTCGTTATCAAAAGCATGATCCTGATAACAGGGTTATCAAATGTGGTGCACCCCAGGGTTCTATTCTGGTCCGTTGCTTTTTATATTATATATAAATGATATTGTGAATACTACTTCTCTATTTGAAATTATTCTTTTTTGCTGACGAATACACCATATTGTTATTCTCATTGCCTCCCAAAATGATAAATTAACAATGAACTTCAGGAAATTAATAATTGGTTTCGGGCAAACAAATTATCCGTCAATGCAAGCAAGACTAATTATATGGTTCTTGGAACATATCAGAATACAGCTGAATTTGTTGATGTAAATAACAAAAATCACATGACAATTGATTCTCAAGTGGGTAATTTTAGTAATATTGAAAAAAAAATGAAACTTAATATCAAACTCGACGGTGTTTCATTAAATAGAGTAAGCTCAACCAAATTTCTGGGAGTCATTATTGACGAAAATCTAACTTGGAAAAACCATATTGTTGCAGTTTCAAAAACCATATCAAGAAATGTAGGAATACTGACCAGACTCAAACACTTCGTACCTGAAAATACTTTACATTCCTTATATTGTACCCTAATTTTGCCTTACATAAACTACGGTGTCTTAATTTGGGGGCAATACATGTAAATCATATTTAGATAAGTTATTAAAAATACAAAATGGGTAGTCAGAACGGTATCGAAAAGCTACTATACTTATTGGCCTTTTGATCATGTCTTCAAATACATGTTTGTTTTTTTAAATGTCTGCCTTTTGTTGCTGTACGATGATATTGAAATAAAGTTTTGATATGATATGATATATGATATGATATGGGGCTCCAAGAGCCCATAAAAATTGAACCCGGTATTCGCGCTGAAAATATTTTTTTGCAAACGGTATTTTCGTAATTGTGTAACTTTGCAATACGCTTCTTATTCTGAAAAAATACAAATTCATTGCACCGTTTATTAGTGATTATGAAAAGGAATTTCTCACATTATATAAAATTGTTTATCACTCTTCGTCAAGATATTAACTTCACTGATGGGAGAACGAGTCTCTGGAAACTGTTGAAAAAAACCTTGGATTTAAATTTAAACATCGAAATGGCAGAAAGTTTCTGATCGAAAGAACCGAAATTGTTTCAGTGCGATATTAATATCTACCGCAAAATTAAAAGGATCAGACAAACTAAAATACATGCACAAATCATATATCTCAATGGAATATGGATTAACACCAGTCACACCCTGAAAAAGCTCAGTTCAGTTCTCTTCAAACGAAGAGATTTTATTAACACAGTATATTTAGGCCAACGGCCTTACAATACAAAATTCAATACATTATTCTAATGACGAGGAGGCAATGTAGTTTGCCTTATTTTGAACGCACAATAAATAAATTGTGAAAGTGAAGCGATTTTTTGACCGAAATAGTGATTTTAAGTAGTACGTGTTTGGCACACAATCGGTTAATAAACGGGTTCTAAAACAATTATAAGCAGGACATTTGATAATGAAATGATAAAGACCTTCTACCTCTCCTGTATCACATACTTACAAACTCGTTCATTTTGGGGAATATTAAACCATCTACCACGTTCACATTCAAGATTAAGAATTCCCAATCTTGCCTTGGTGAGGAGGATTCTATGTGATGACTTTTCCAGACAAGATAAGTAATCTTCGACACCAAAGTCCTCTTTAATTTGACTATAACAATTTAGTGAAGTAAAGGTGTTAATTGCGTTATGCCAATATTGAAAATTGACGTTGACTCTCATTTTAAAAGCGTCAACAAAACATTTGACGTTGCCAACACCTTGTGCCATCCATACTTCACCAAATCCATAGCGAAAAAGAATATTTTTGATCCGCAAACCCCAACATTCCTTGCCTCTTTCAGCATTTCTAAATTGAAAATCATAACATTGATATAAGTATCTATTTCTATCAAGGGATAAAATATAGAACCAGTATTTCATACACATAGTAAGCGTATTTGCCATAAATGGGTACCTCCCGAGTTCCCCGCATATTGCAGGGTGTGGAGCTGATTTATGATTTGAAATACCGAGAACATAACGACAAAATTTCATATGAATTCTTTCAATTATTGGGGATTCGGATGTTCCCCAGATTTCACTCCCAAATAACAGAATAGGTTTTATTTTGGTGTCAAATATTTGAAAAAGCACATTAACAGGGAGATGACTATAATTTTTTTAAATCCTTTTGAGACCAAAAAATGCTTTGTTAGCCTGAGAGGCTGTATACTCCTGTGCCCTGAGCCAATTGCCACTACAAGCAAACATATTACCAAGGTGTTTAAACGTGTTTACCACTTCAATTTTCGAACCTTCAAAGAACCATTTTCTATCTGACCACCCCGTTTAAACACCATGATCTTGGTTTTGTCAATGTTTACTGAAAGACCCCAGGTACCGCAGTATCCTGACAAAATATCGAGTTGTTTTTGTAAACCGAAGACGGTGTCACTTATTAAAACTAGATGACTTATGTTACATTGATTAATTTGGACTTTTTGGATATCAGCAGCATTCAATCTTGTACTCAAATCTTTTATGTAAAATTGAATAAAATGGTGACAATAATGAACCCTGCTGAACTCCAGCCCTACACGAGAAAACATTTGTTACGCCTACTGGTGTTCTTACACGAGCATTTAATTGCATATCCATGGAACTCGACACATCTATCACATTACCAACAATTCCCGCTCGTTTAAAGTAATATTAGCCCATTTTTTGAAGAGCGCACCCAATTTTCACATTTGATATTTTTGCAGAGTTATATTTATAATTGTCTTCGAAACTATACCTTGCAAAACGATAATGCTAACAAAATGCGTATTTATCATAAAATAAGCGATTTGTAATTAAAATTGGGATTCCAGATTGGACTTAATAAGGCGGAGCTGGAAATGCTACGTTTATGTCCGTCATGTGAAGTAGTGCCACCTCGAGAAAATAACCTCTACTTTGACTGGCCCTGAACCATACAACAACTATGGATGAGCGTAGATATTTACATGGCGCTATTTCCCGGCTATTTCACATTTGAGGCACTTTCCATTCCCGCTTCCATCAGCCGTTGAATTATTATCGGGATCCCGATATAATTTTATTCTAATTAACAATTCCTTCGTTTGTGACACATAGACATTTTCGAGCTTAACCATTCACAGGTATAGTTTACTAGCCGTTACCAACGCCACCTTGTAAAATCTCTAATTTTTTGAAAAATTGAGGGCGCTCTTTCAAAAAAACTGTGCTAATATTTCTTTTAAGATTCAGTAAAGAGTCTCATTGATTTACAGATCAAACGCTTAACGAAAATCATAAAGCCCACGTAAAGTCGCCCTACTTACACGTAAGGTATTTAGAATAATTTGTTTCCAAATAATCACATTATCGATAGTTAATGGTTCGAAAACCTTTACTGAACCGTGCTTTGTTCTTGTTACAAATATTTTCAGCATCTGCCCAAAGGTTAGTCTATCTAAACAAACCTTTCGACATATTTTGCTTATTATCGGTAGCAGGGAAATACCACGATAATTTGACGGGTTATTTATATCCCCATTTTTTGAAATGGGCAACAATCAAACTTAGGTTTTCTTGAAGCCCACTGTAGAGGAAAGAACTTGAATAAAGAAATCGTATTGAACATTTCACACCAAATTTCAGTCCAAATGGATTTGAGGGCTAAAATTTGAAAAACATTCGTCTGGGACCACCATCTATCCCTGCAGCTTTACATTCCTTTAAGGGCATCAATACCATTTTTTATCTCCTCGGGGTGTAATTGGGGAATCTAGAGTAATCTTCCAGTTGTGATCTCTTTTTTGATCCATGGGTGGAACGTGCCCGTTTTCAGTATCAACATGTAAACGATGTTCAAAGTAATGATACCAGTCATAAATGATATCTCCCTTGAAACTGGGGCGAATACTCCCTTAAGTCTCAGACCATAAGCCTAACTGTCCAATTTTTGTAAACAGGCCATAATTTCTTTTTTGTTGGCGGTTTCTGAATTGCATTTTTTTTTACTGTTTAACAATTGTTTATTATATGTGGTGGAAACACTAAGCTTACATTCTTGTACGACATTAAGAGCATCACCTGATCGCTTAATCTAAAAGCAACGGAGTTTCTTCAAGGACATTAACTACACACCTTTTTGATTGATACAGTCATCATCAAACCAGGAATATTTAGGTTTTTTTCGTTTTTATCAGTAACCCCCAATGGACGACGCATACCTTTCCAACATAATCGAAAATATCAGAGAGGTTGGACACTGCTTTGTCAATTTGAAAAAGTGTTGCATAGACAAAGCGGGGAAATGGTGGGTTTCCCCAAAACCACTATAAGGAAAGGACAGCGGTTAGTAGTTCTGCATGGAAGTGTTGATGAATATATTCACGGAGCCAAACTCAGCTGTGTCTCAAAACGCATCAGGGATTATCATCACGAGATTATCGCTAGAGCAGTTCCCAAGAATGCACGGAAACAACAGTTTTATTTCCAAACATACCCAAAGAGGCGCTTCTATTGTGGCTGGCTCCCTAAGTGGAAGTCTGCAAGCCTCTGTATGGAGCCGTGTGGTCCCGTGGATCAGTAGCTATCTTAGACCATTACATCGTGAGGTTAGCCCCCACAGTGGTTCAAGTGTGTTTGTATCCCTGTGCAAGATACTTATTCTGCCAATTGGCCTTGTCGAACCAAGCGACATCTGAGGACTGTAGTGGGAATATTAGCAATCTAAGTGCTGAGAGGCTTGTGCGCTTCAATGCAGCTGTCTTTGAGCATCCACCTAGATGAGCGAATATTGTGCCGATTTTCTGTGAATAATTGGCAACAAGCGCTTTAGCCTGTTTACGGGGATTATGCTCTATATAAAAACCGGTTATTATTCATATCATATCGTCAACCCTGAGAAACCTACCGACTCCAATAGCAAAACTCAGAAATGCAAGAATGGCTGAAAAGCCGGAATATCACATTTCCCGCCAAGTACATACGAAAAAGAGTCTACAATGTCATCAATCAACATATACCACAAGTTAAACATTTGAAATTGGACATTCTGGCTAAACAAAATACTGGTTTTTTTCAAGAATTTTACGTTTGCCATGTGACTTGAACCCTAAAGCAAGCTGATTCCATGGGTTCCTCCATGCCACCCAATGTAATTTTTTTTTAAGTTCCCATTTCGGATCAAATCTTCTTTGTTTTTATATGTGTTTGGGTTTTCTTTTTTTAACTTGTGGACTTTCAGTTTCCCACGACCACTGTGTTATTTAACAACGGACAATTAACCTACAACCGCCGAGTAATAAGGCGGTCGTCAATATAAATACAAGCAACATCTCAACCTGAGGCGCCCATTCGCCTCCCACCACGTTTCCACCAAATCTCTGAATATCCCTTTAAGTTATACAAGAATCTTCATACAAGTCAGAATAGCAGTAATCAATAATAAGATAGAGTTAATTTCTGTATATTTAGCTTCGTAGTGCAGTGGCCAAATCAATGCACTCGCGTCAGTTTTACGACTATTAATGGCAAAGCCCGTAGTGGCGCGTGCCATTATGAGTCTTTTCAATTGACGCAATGCATTGATTTTTGCCGATGCACGAGAGAAACTAAACAAATACCAACATTATCCTAATTCATAAACGTTTATAAAAAAAAAGAAGCATTTTTTTTACAAAAATATATTTGGTTTTTTAATTATTGTTAAATTTCTAATGAATACCGCGCGAAAAAAGTCATGTATACATTTTTCTATTGAGGTTAGTAAAACAAACAGAGAATAAGTATTCCATGAACGACAAAAATATATAAGCGAGTAAAATTCCACCATCCATAGCCACATAGAAACTTTCTGCGCAATTGTTTCCACTATTTTGCAGAATTTAATTAATCTGGCTGGCAAGTTTACCTTCTCTGTGTGATACAGCGATGTGTAAAGGGCGCTTGCACAGGATGGCAAGAACACCCAAGCATGCAGAGAATGCAATTAATCCCTGCAGAATATCTGAGAATACCTAGGGTTTTGGACCAGGGCTGTATTGTATTCTTCGATTATTGATATTTGTCATTGCACGGTGCGTCGCGGGTACATCGGTCTAACACATCGCGTACGCTCATTGACATCCGTCACCTGCAATGGCAAATAACAATGCATGGTTTTTGTCCATTGACATTTCTTCTCATATAATAAACGTTTATGATACCTAATAATGAACTTTAGTACTGTATGTAAACGCTGAGCGGACATAAAACGTCGAGTTTGACATAAAACGTCGAGTTAAACGCTATGCCGGCGAGTTTGCAAGTTTTTCAACGCTATGCCGGCGAGTTTTAATTTGATTTTGATTTATTTTTTAATTTTTTTAAAATTTATTTTATACTTATTTATACTTATTTATACTTATTTATACTTATTTATACTTATTTATACTTATTTATACTTATTTATACTTATTTATACTTATTTATACTTATTTATACTTATTTATACTTATTTATACTTATTTATACTTATTTATACTTATTTATACTTATTTATACTTATTTATACTTATTTATACTTATTTATACTTATTTATACTTATTTATACTTATTTATACTTATTTATACTTATTTATACTTATTTATACTTATTTATACTTATTTATACTTATTTATACTTATTTATACTTATTTATACTTATTTATACTTATTTATACTTATTTATACTTATTTATACTTATTTATACTTATTTATACTTATTTATACTTATTTATACTTATTTATACTTATTTATACTTATTTATACTTATTTATACTTATTTATACTTATTTATACTTATTTATACTTATTTATACTTATTTATACTTATTTATACTTATTTATACTTATTTATACTTATTTATACTTATTTATACTTATTTATACTTATTTATACTTATTTATACTTATTTATACTTATTTATACTTATTTATACTTATTTATACTTATTTATACTTATTTATACTTATTTATACTTATTTATACTTATTTATACTTATTTATACTTATTTATACTTATTTATACTTATTTATACTTATTTATACTTATTTATACTTATTTATACTTATTTATACTTATTTATACTTATTTATACTTATTTATACTTATTTATACTTATTTATACTTATTTATACTTATTTATACTTATTTATACTTATTTATACTTATTTATACTTATTTATACTTATTTATACTTATTTATACTTATTTATACTTATTTATATTTATATAAAGTTATCTTTTATTTATTTGTTTTTTATTTAGTTATTTTTTTATTTGTTTATTCATTTATTTGTTTCTAATTTATTTGTTATACTTATTTATACTTATTTATATTTATATAAAGTTATCTTATTTATTTATTTTTTTATTTATTTGTTTATTCATTTATTTATTTTCAATTTATTTATTTTTATTTATTTATATTTACTTATATTTTATATTTATATTATTATATACATTCGGTGTATTTTAAATACATGTTAGAATAAAGAGTGCATAATTATATAAATATAAAATATAAGTAAATATAAAATAAATAAAGATATAAATAAAAAATAAATAAATTAATAAAAAGTAACTAAATAAATAAATACAAATTAATACATAAAAGATTACTTTATATAAATATAAATAAATTTAAATAAATATAAAAATAAAAAATAAATCACAATCAAAATTAAAACTCAACACCGTCCCTCGCGTTACAACATGCAAACTCTCCGCCGTCTTCGTGTTGCTAACTTGCAACATCTCGCCGTCAATGCGTTACGAAACTTGCCAACTCTCGCCGTCATCGCGTTACGAAAATGCAAACTCTCCGGCCGTCGCATCGCGTTACGAACATGCAAACTCTCGCCGTCATCGCGTTACGGACTTGCAAACTCTCGCCGTCATCGCGTTACGAAGTGCAAACTCTCGCCGTCTCGCGTTACGAACTTGCAAACTCGCGCCGTCCTCGCTTTGGCGAACTTGCAAACTCACCATCATCGCGTTACAAACTTGCCAACTCTCCGGACGTCTTCGTGTTGCAAACTTGCAAACTCGCCGGCATAGCGTTACTAACTTGCAATCTCTCGGGCCGTCATCGCGTTGCGAACGTGCGAACTCGCCGGTCAGATAGCGTCGCACACTTGCCAACTCGCCGGCATAGCGTTGTCAAACTCGAAGCGGTTTGTCAAACTCGACGTTTTATGTCCTCTCTGCGTGCCATAGTACTGGTACAAATCAGACGTGCCAACACATCTAACCCTGGGCCTTTTAAGGTCCCAGGAAATGAAGATGATAAACCTACTCCAAATCTTTAAGTGACATTCCATTCCAATAAACAGGGAAAGAAAAAAGAAATACACTACCAGTGACATCCTTAGTGAACTATTGGATTTTCAGTCAGTGTCATTAATGGATTCAACACAGTCACTGGAATGTTCTATTACTCCCTGAAAAATCAATAGCACCCCAAATGATGTCATCACCACCCCAATATTGAATGCTTCTGGTCCCTCCTTGTAGACTTGACACAAACCACATCAATTCTATTGGCATTTCCTGTGACCTTTATCACAATAGGTGTACGTTTACCCTGGTGTGAAAGAATGCAATTTTTCTAAAAGGCTTTCAAAATTATGTTTTCATGGCGGATTCCACGTAAAACCATGCGATCAGCGCATTTTAATGTCCTGCCTAATGTAAGATTGTTTCCATATCAGTGGTGCTAAAATGTTCTTAAACCAGTCTATCTAAATCCTACTATATCTTATAGGTCGCCTTCACGGAAGGTAAATTATGTTCAAGGACTATTGTTTGCCCGCCAGATCATCCAAGCATGATGGGGTCACTTGCCCGAGATTTTTCGGGTGCTCAATTCTGGAATTAATCTGTAAATTCGAGCTATTGATTAGATACGGAATACCGCTCTCCTCCATGGTCACTTGGAATTGGGCAATGCATCATTAAAGCAATCCCTGTCCTTCGAGGGGATGTTAAGCCGTTCGTCCAGAAGAGTCATAGAGTCACACTGTACATGTACATCGCAGTCCGGGTCGAATAAGATAGCGGAGTGGAAACCCCTGTTTCCAATCCGCCCCATTCTTCAAAAAGCGGGCTATAATGTTAGGAGCATCCGTATCATGGATACACGCGGCCCTGGATCGGCTTTACTCAGTTGAAATAAATCCTGACACCACCAACAAGCCATTACCAATGACTTATGGATACGCTAAGAAAAGATTACAGACAAACTGTACCTTTTGCAAAATCATGTCCTGTCCTGTCGAAAACTGCAACTCGTTAGACATCCGCGGAAACCTTCACACCGAGGGCTAAAAAGCGTTGCGAAACGGAGGGTTGCTTTGTGGAAATACCCTTGAAAAACAAAAATTGATATGTATTTAAAAAACCACAAAACGAATTTAATTAAGAGAGTCGTGCCCTCTGAGTAGGTCATATTGTCGTTGTCAACTTGAGGAAGGCTTCGTGTCTCAGTTCTCCCAGATTTTCCTTTCAACATATTTAGAAACACCTTTTCCTGAATGAGCAGTTGCCAAAAAATAATCATTGTATTGATCCAACTGTTTGATAAAGCTTTCCAATGGTAAGGAAGTACACCCATTCAGGACTTCCTGTTGTATGCTAGCTTCTATATTATAAACGACAATGTAGTGGAAAAGTTGTAACAAAAAGGCAAGAGTGATGATCATGAAAGTTTGAGCCGTTTTCATATCCTGTGCAGAAACCCTTCTTTGATCTTTTGTTCTCGAGGAATCTTGAACTCTCCAGTTATTTTCCTGACCGACGGATGTCCTGACGTCGAATGATGCAAAATATGCGAATATAAAGGACTGCAAATACAATAAAAGTACCAAATATGTTTTAAAAACATGCTGGCTTTAATGAGAGTATCACTTCCACCAAAGCCCAAACTCCAGCACTGGTCTGTAGGCGGATAAAAATAAACTTGAACGTGATTGAGCCCGCAGACAAGAACTTCGTAAGCGTGAGAAAAGATCCAGATTAACACCACGATCGTTCGGGCACGCGACAGGGTGAATATCACTCGATACTTCAGTGGTCTGGTGACGGCAAGGTACCTTTCGACTGATATGAATGGCACCAAAGTCCAGATGCTTGTGTATATGGGGCACCTCCAATCATCACGGCAATGAAGCAACCTGTAATCCGAATATCCAAGTATTAATAAAGGCCGACACAGCTGTAATGAATGCAACAATACCCCAAACGCCATAGATCGGCGACGGTTAAGGAGTACATGAGGGTCCTTGTCGGTGGCTTCATGCGAGTATACTTCAGCGCAAATATACACAGTGTGTTCTGAACAACGTGAAAATAGTGATTATAGCAAAAATACACCTTTTTGATATCATGTTCCAGTCCACGCGTAAGAATAAGGTTCTCCAGATACATTAGTTTTGTTAGTGCCATAATCGTCCGTTGATCATTTTATGAAAGTTATGTATTTTGGTTGAAGTTTAATTGGAACACCTGCGCTACAAAGATCATGTGCTTATTATCTTCAATTGTAAAGCTTTCCGTCTATGACCTAATATGGACACCATTATAGTGTCAAATACCCAAATGCAAATGACCCTTGCCATTTGCAAACTACCAAGCATGACTAAAAGCTCAAATTCGTATCTCGAAAGATTGAATGCGTTTAATGAATAATTTAAAAATTATAACCTGGATGTCTATCAGCTATAATTATTGTTTGCAGAGCTACAGCGAATCGGTTCACATTGGTCTACCTGTTGGTTCGGAAAAGCGAAAAAAATTGGAGATGGAAGTGAAAATTGAAATTGAAAATGACTGTGATCGCTTTTTTTTTTTTTTTTTTTTTTTTTAATTTTTCTTTTTTTATAATTTCTTTATAGGTGTAAGATCCTCAATTATTTTTAATGGCACACATGGGGGCTCTGGTAAGTTTTGTTCTGTGAGCGGCAAAAACAGGAATCGACATCTGTTGCGTTATAAAGAGGTTTTTAGTATATTTAAAGGTTGACTCAGGAATTTCCCGATTGGGCGCACTCAATTTTCAAACAAACGCGAGTGTTTTGCATATACATAATGCTCTGTCCATATACTATCACTTTGAATACTAAGTCTCAAATCAAGCCTTCATAATGAAAATCACAACTTTGTTCATATAATTTCCGGATCCGAAATTTTTGTTTTTGTTATACACGGTATCCTATGGCAACTGTTTTTCTGTGGCATAAATGCCCTACATACAAACCTAGTTTTGCGACCTGTCAACCATGGAAAAACTTGACACCATATTGTTCTATTAGCTATGATACTTCTATCATAATCTGCTTGATTGCCATTAAATTTAAAGGTGAGTAAATCATCAGGGGTCGTTTCCATGAACGTATAATTTGAATAGGATTTAATAATATTCCGTAACTTTGTAATTAAACAAAATGAATATAATATTTAATTGTCATGGTATATGTATTTTACAACCCAAGTGATTACAATCAGTCTCGGACCTTAATTTAAAAAATAATAAATAAATTTTTTTTTTTTTTAAGTGTCATGGTATATGTATTTTACATACCCAAGTGATTACAATCAAGATCTCGGACACTTTAAAAGGCTTTTTCACACTGAGCCGGTGATTGGTCGACTTTGCGATCGATCGCCGTTTTTTTAAGACTATTGCAGCCGTTTCTGAATAAAAGCGCATGTGCATAGCGCCTTTAGTTTTACGAAGTAAAAGTTTTCCAAGAAAGGACTAAATGAGGCTGGCGATCTCACGAATCTTCTTTTTGAGGCATTTAACGGCAGTTGTTGTAGTTGACTTTTTAAATGCTGAGGTCCATCTCCATTCTTTTAACGATATGACTTGGTCACTTGGTTTGCTTCCAGCCAGAATGTGAGTTTTTCCTTCATGAAATTGAACGGATTGAGTACGGAAATTCAACATGGGATAACTCTTACGTAATTGCATTTATTGGACGAATTTGTGTGCTGTTTTTTGAGGAAGCACAACAGCGATTTGCGTCAGAGTTTGGAAGTATATAATGAATTTGTGACTGGTTTGAAGTCTACATAAAGCGATCGATCGCACAAGTCCGATCGATCACCGGCTCAGTGTGAAAAAGCCTTATTGTTATGGTTATGCTGATTCAGGCTACTGCAGGCTGTTTAAAAATTAAATTTTCAAAAAAACTATTTTTACATAAAAGCACAATTTAATGTCCTTTTGTTAACGTAATTTACTACACCCCGGTTGATTGCTGAGGAAGAATCTGCGATATTTAAATGTCCAGGAAATGAGATGATAAATTTACTCCAAATCTTTTGGGGACATTCCATTGCATAAACAGGGCCAGAAAAAAATATACTACCAGTGACATCATTTGTGAAACAATTGATTATCAGTCCATGTCATGAATAGATTCACCCAGTCACCTGGAATTTTCTATCTATCTGATAAATCAATGGTTCCACAAATGATTCATCACCAACCCAAATATGAAGCTTTCTGGTTCCTCCTTGTAAACTTGACACAAACTACATCAATCTATTAGCATTTCCTGGGACCTTAAAGTTGAAGCTGTGCACAGGATCCTTCAACAGGGGTGTTGGAGGTGGGCGCTATTGGATACTACGTAACCCCAGCCTATGAACCATAGCAAACACTGACATCACGTTCCATTAGCTAGGGTACTCAGCTCTCATAATTGTTAATGACAAGCCATTTAATGATAATGCCATTAGCTGAGGGGGGTATGAGCGCAGAGTCGTTGCCATAAGCATCTAGTAAATGAAATGGAATTTAAAAAATTCCACTCTTTTTAATCAAACAACATATGTAAAACATATTTTAATGTCCCGATGTTATTTTGCAATGCCCAGTTGATTACAATCGAGATGGGGGCCATTTAATGTCATGGTTACGCCGAGTTTGGATCATTACTATAGCAACGCTGCGGGTTAAAAATGGAACTTTGAGAACAAAATATACTTTGTAACTTAACCACCTAAAGGTGAATTGGATGTCGTAATATATGATTTTCCAGCTGCCCGTTTGAGGGGGGAAGTTTGTGAGGGGCACAAAGGCTCGGGCCATGGTATAATTTAGCCTGTCTGCAATTTCCAGAAAGGGTCCTAGCTTACAATACATTTTAATAATATTAAAATATGTCACACGATTAAACATTGCTTAAGATAAAAAAAAATGTTTAAAAAATTAATAATTAATTGGTTTAAAAAGAGGCTTTACAGACTTCTTAGCACCTAAGTGGATGGGGCTCCAGGAACCCATACAAAATTTCATCCTGTGTGAAAGGAGATAGTGTCGCCGTGCGCCTATTCTGGCCCAACAGTATGCAACATGCAGAAAGCAAATTTATATCAAACTTGATTTAAATTTACCGAGAGTTCCTGACTACCATTACGTAATGTTGTCAAAGTTGAATTTTCATCATATGCTGTTGCAGAATCAATTAGTGCGACAAAGTATAATTTGATTGCCCATTGATCCCTAGATATGGCGGGTTAAAGGAGCTAGCTATGATAACATTGCCGCTTGTACTCCAGAAGGAATACCGACACAGAAACGTCACAAGGCTGTAAAATATCGCTAAGTGAATTTACGGTTTAATCAGATCTACTTCTAATATTTTAGGGCGAAAATCGGTATGGTTGCATGGACGGAAGAGATAATGTCAATAAAGATTTGAGCACGTTCATCACCGTTGGCCTCGGAATTTAATGGCAAGAAAGGGGTCACGTGATAACATAACTTTAAACCAACTTTTAATCGCACCGTTGACAGTGTGCTGTTGTAATCAATGTCACCGCGTATTAGACGTGTATTTGCATACACCCGTGATTTTATCATTCAAATTGCATTTCGAATTTTTTCGAAGACCAGTGTCTTTCGTTGACGTTATCTCATTCCGGTCCATGCAATCACTTGATTTTTCTCCCCAAAACATTTAAAAATAAACCCTACAAACCGTCATTCATTAAACGGCTTGTTTTTGACGCCATTGCTTCTGTTTTCTGTGTCTGTTTTTCCTTCTGGAGTGCAAACGGCAAGTTATCGTTTGGCTTTCCTTTAATCACAATATTGGGGAACAGACCCAAACAAATGAAACGTTTTCACCCTCATGGATTCTGGGGAATAACACCTGCAAGAAAACCAACTTTGGGATTAATACCTATTGTGTGGTCAGAATCCATGATTAAATTTGAAATCAATTGGTGATTATGATTTCGTTTTTACATGTTGCAATACTTTTGGCCAGTGTGTGTATTTACTTTAATTATTAAACCTAAGCCTAACATAATACTAACATCTAATTTGGAACCTAAAAGCCTAATAGTAACCCGAATCCCGAACCTTAATACCTTTTATAGGGCTAAAAAGAGTGCATGATAAGAGCGTTCCCTTGTGGAAATATCCTTGCAAAACAAAGTTTGAAGACTGATATAGTCAACAGAACATCTTAAAAAACACCCATCGTTTACGACATGTTCCTACTTTTTAGCGTGAAAACTTCGGATCAAAGGAAACGCCTCTGGTTAGAGAATTAGTCAGGATCAAACCACACTCATATGAAATGAGTTGTTTTTTCTGATATTAGCAACACCTTTATTTATGAAGTGATATCAATGTCAAAATAAATATGCAGGGAATAAAGGTGCGTGTTCCGACGGCCTTTGGGGACCCCACTGATTGTACCCGGAAGTAGTATCGATTTGATTATCAGAATGATAAAGGCCCCCGTTATTTTTCTCATTGTCGTCCTGAAATTGCGACCAACAATCCATTCATCCCACAGATATAAACAAAAAAACAGACGTTTTAGTGGGTTTGTTAACCATCAATATTAGCACAGCAATGAATAGGGCGTTGCAACTATGCATTATCGCATCTAGCATAAAAACCGCAGTTTGTTTCCCCACGGTATTTGATGGAGTGTATGTGCAAGGGCCATGCAAGCTCTCATATAAGTAGAGAAAACAATACCCATAAATCGGAACAAGGGCTTAATGTGTTTTGCGAAACGAAACAGAACTCCCATTGGATTACCGCTTTATTCCGTATACACGTTATGCCTGCATGACGAATAAAGCTGTAATCCAATGGGAGTTCTGTTTCGTTTCGTTCGCAAAATACAGTAAGCTGGAACAAGCACCTTTAATAAAACATATTTCACTGGCAGGCATCAACCATATCATGCACAAGGCAATTATTTTATGTGTACAGTTTGTGGTGCGACTGGTACCGTAGTATTCTGGGCTTACTGTATTTGCGAAACGAAACGAAACGCCCAGTGGGATTACACGCTTTATTCCGTTATACGCGTTATTGCAGATGACGGAAAAGCGTTTGTAAACCAATGGGCGTTTCGTTCGCAAAATACAGTAAGACGTTTCTGGTGTATAAACTGTACCTGGAATACCCAGTTTTCGGAACTAGAGATAGATGTCAGTGTTGCTGTCTGGCCAGATGAAGGGGGCTACCTGTACATTTATAGATGGTGTGGCGCATCAGGGAGGGTGTTGAATCATGGATGGGTATAGAAAGTGAGGATCCTATTTGCATGATATTTCATCAATAATGAAAATAAATATCTTCCAAGGGCCCTTGGGTTTGTTGAAGGCATTGTTGAAGGGATTCAATGGTACTGGTACATGTCTTGAACTGTTTGATTTTTGTGTTATGTTCCTGGGCTTGGAGAATCAGTGGCGATCCTGGGGGTAAAAGGGGCGCTTTCCACCCGGTGGGCCAAAGGTTTGGCGCCAAAAGAAGGAAAAGAAGGGAAAGGCAAGGGGGAAGGGAAAGGGTAAGGTAAAACGAAGCAATTAGAGATGGAATGGAGAAAGGAAAAGAAAAATTAAATTAAAAGGGGGAAGGGGACATTAAAGGAACTAGAAAGCTTAAGGGGAAAAGGAAGAATCTGTAAGGGAAAGCAAAGAAAGATAAAATTAGGCCGAAAATGTGCAACAAAATGAGAAGACAACGATACCAATCGTAAAGGCGCCAAAAGTGACAATAGAAATCAAAATAATAGCGAGAAATTAAGGGGTGGTGAATATAATGTAAAGGAAAGTTAACTAAGACAAACAAAAAGTGGTCAGCAAAATTAGAAGAGAAAGAAAAAAAACTGATAAAAAAGAAAGGGGCGCCAAAAAGTAACAAAGGTTGAGAAAAATTTAAGGATTACGGGCGCTTAAATGCAAAGGATTTGAATCCTAACTAAAAATAAGGCGTCAAAACTGAAAAGGGTGAAAATAGTTTTAGGAATCGGACGCAAAGAATAGCAAGGGACATGACGTTTTTAAAGGGGAATAATAATAAGGGGCGTCAAACAGAAAACAAAAGTGAAAGGGGCTGGAATAATGAAAGGGCTCGAAAACCATCTGTTGATGCTATTGTTGGGAAATTTGAACTATTGTTAATTACTTACACGCATGGCGTTCCCAGACCTTTTCAATGGGAGAGGGGGTGTTGCGACAAAATATCTATTTGCGCGACACATTTCAAAAAACACAACCCCAACAAATTTTCCGGAATCGCTGCGCTCGCCGATAAATATTCATATACAGTGTTATGCACATTCAAGAAGACAGGGAATGGGGTGCCATTTTTCAATTTCCACAGGGCGCCAAAAGTTCATCATCAGTTTGCCCCCCAGGGGTATGTCATCCTGGATCTCCCTCTGAGAATGTTTTTGATGAAGGATTCTGGTAATGAGAGGATGCCTTACCCATACGGGGAAATTGCATCCTCTCACCTACTCTGATTTTCATGTTGGAAGTGAATGTTGGGATTAAGCATCACACAAAAACGGATCATTTCAATCCTATAATGATTTTCACTATTTGATGATGTTCCTGTCACATTATGATGACGACTAGACTGTGCATTTTATAATTAAGCTTACTGTCGGATTTTCGTGAAATATCAGCATTCTGCACCAGATCATGCGTTTACTGTACGGTGTAAATTAATGACCCGAAGTTTTCCAATATTTGGTATACTTTTGGCGTTACAAATCCACATTTCTCATGTGCAGACCTGCCTGAATTTGGTACGAGATGACACCTGAACATAGACAATTCACGATTTTTAAAACATTCCTTTTCACTAATAATCTTTCGCATGGTCAAGTCCACGTTTATAAATTTCCACTTTCGCGTAGCGATAAAACGGACAGGACGAGGTCGTATTTGATTCATGAAAACACCCCTGACAGACAACATTAAAAACACCCAATTGGTTTGTGGTTGCACTCCGTATTGCTGTAAGTTCTTTTGATATTTTGGGGTGAGTTGCTATGTTAAATGATGCCTGGGCCGCCAACGCTGGAAAGCACGTGCGAAAAACATATAGTTCTCCATGACGTTCTTCGTGACGTCACGGTTCTATTAAATTATATCATAAAAGTCAATTTTTTTTGGCTCAGATTAATGCTGTTTCGTATGTTTCAGCGTTTCCAACCCTGTTGAACCATTCCTAAGGCGTCCTGCGATACAATGTCAAAATGTTGGCTACCTCATAGATATCTGGGGCATTTTAGGTCTTAACTGCTATTTTAACTACGAAATAATTGAGAGAAGTTTCCGTTCCAAAGCCTAGTCGTGTGCGCCCAGCTACGGTGGTTTCCGTGCAACATTGCTCCAGCTATGTACCGTCATCATGAATGCTTTTTTAAATGGAATTAACTTCTTGTCCAATGCTAAAACCGAATCACATGTGAGTGAATACTGCCATACATTGCTCATAAAACTGTCTTTTTACCCCACATGAACCATTGGTCATATCATCCATTACCTGCCAATGAACTGAGAACTTATCCACTGTGATGGGTGGGCTGTCATCAATCAAGTTTTGTTTTTAGCTGTTAGAATGTAAATGATTTCCTATAGGCGATATACCATTTCCTTCCTCTTAAATAAATGGTAACCGAAGACTTTGTCATTCTACATGGTAGCAACCATCCAATCTCTGAGCATGACTTTAAGTGTAACTTGCAATGTTTTGTCTTTATCGCGTTTAAAGTTAGACCTGGTCGAAGTCAAAACTAATTTTGTCCAAAATTTGACAGTATATTACATTTTCTTTATAAATTAAGTAATAAATTTTAAAAGATTTAAAATGTCCCACTTTAACCAAAACAATAAAGACAAAATATTTCATGTCACGCTAAGGAAAATGTCTTTTGTGCATATGGACCTAAGCGGGTCTAAAGTTTTGACCTGGTCTAAGTGTAATTAAGTCCCACCAGAAAAAAAAAACATTTTCTTGTGCATTGACACAGTATCAGTATTATTTACAGTTTACTTTTGAAGAAAATGTGGAAAATGTAAATTTTGGGCAAACTAATTTTGACTCACCAGGTCTAACTTTGACCTAGTCCTAACTTTTTTGTTTGGTATGGACCTAAAAGTTTTGTGTGTATGTGATTAGGCCACTGTCCTGTGGTTTATTTGTTCGGATTTGGTTTCGTGTGGTAAGGTATATTGAACACTTAGAGTATGAATCCAGGTGGCCACCAAAGTGAAGATAGCATGTGGAATATGCTTAAAGTGGTGCTGGCTTAATCTTAACAACTCCACCTTTTTGCTTAAATTTTCTTTTAATCCTAGTTATATTTTTCGGTAACTATACAGAAATTAGGTTTGCCGAATCATTTATGGCTTCATAATGAATCTTCATGAAAAACACTCTAAATAATGGGTAAGGTTTGTCTTTATTTTGAACTTTTTTTCCAACTCGGAAAGTCCATTTTATTTGCTATTGTAAATTGAAGAGCCCTGTCTCATTGATTTTGACTCCATAATTTACAAGAACCTATTGAACTCATAAATAGTCTGAACCAGTACTATTTTTGTATTGGAAATAACAGTGTTGGATATACGCACTATGACAAGCAGGTGAATTAAGACAAAATGTTTTAATTTAAAATTGTTCAAAAATTTTAAATTGTCAAAGTATCATTTGAATTTTTGTTATGGGATGTGGTAGTGTAAAGGATGTGGGCTTATACACTGAATACAGCAATGTGTATTTGTTACCATAGAGTCAATATTAAATCGCAAAAGCTATCTACTGAAGACCGCAATGTGCATGTTTGATACCATATAGTCAATATTAAATAGCAAAAGCTCTACTGAAGACAGCATGTGCATGTGTACCATATATTCAATATAAATAGCACAAGCTATCTATGAAACATGTCCATGTGCATGTGTACCATATATTTCAATCTTACTTACCAAAAGCTATCCTACTGAATACAACCATGTTCATGCACACCAGATTTTAGTATCCTCAGTAACAGCTATCTACTGACGACAGCAATGTGCATGTGAACCATATATATTTCAATATTAACTAGTAAAAGCTATCTACTGAAACAGCATGTGCATGTGACATTCTTTCAATATTACTAGGCAAACTATCTAATGGACAAGGAAAAGGGGTCAGTGATAACTGAAACAACCTTTAATCCGCAACCGTGCGTGTGCTGTTTGTAATGCAATTTGTGAAACGCGTAATTAGATTATTTGCATTAAAACCACGTGATTTATCATTCAAATTGCCATTTTTCCGAATTTTTCGAAGACAGTGTATCAATGACTTAACTCTCATTCGGGCATACAGACTATGATTTTTCCCCTATATCTAACATTTAAATAAACCCTACTTCAAAACCGTCCAATTCATTAAACCGGCTGTTGTGACGCCTCTTCGTTTCGGTGTTGTATTTCCTTCCTGGCCGTGATAAAAAACGGCCAAGTTATCGTTGGCTGTTCTTTAATCAGCAATATTTTGGGGGGAACATGACAAACAAATGCAAAGTTTTTGCACTCCTATGGATTATGGGAAAAATTCTGCAGAAAAAAACAACTTTGGGATTTACTACTATGTGTGGTCAAGAATCCATGATGTAATTTGAAATCAATGTGATTGAGTTCGTTTTAGGCCGTTGCAAGACCTTTTGGCCAGGTGTGTATTTACTTATAGTATAAACCTCAGCCTAACAAATTACATACTAACCTAATTTGGACAACTAAAAGCCTAAGAGTAACCTTAATTCCCGAACCTATACCTTTGATAGGGCTAAAAGAAGTGCCTGATAAAGAGCGTTACTTGTGGAAATATCCTTGCAAAACAAAGTTTACGAAATTATATAGTCAACAATGGAACTAGTCTTAAAAACCACTCCATCGTTTTACGAGCAGGTTCCTACTTTTTAGCGTGAAAACTTCGGATCAAAGGAAACGCCCCTCGTGTTAGCGAATATGTCAGGCATCAACCCACACTCATAGAATGAGTTTGTTTTTTATGATCTTAGCAAACACCTCTATTTATGAAGTGATTTCAAGGTCAAAAGAAAATATGAAGGAATAAAGGTGCGCTGTTACGACCGCTTTGGGACCCCCCTGATTACCAGGGAAGTAGAGTATATCGATTTCTGAATCAGATTGAAAGGCCGTATGTGCTCAATGTCGTCCTGAAAATTGAGCACTCACAGCCATTTCTTCCAAGATATAAACAAAAAACCGCCTTTTCCGTTTTAGTGGTTAACCCTCAAATTAGCATTGAAATAGGGGTTGGCACTATGATTATCGCAGCTAGCACAAAAACCGCAAGGTTTTGTTTCCCAACGGTACTTGATGGGATGCCAAGTGCCATGAGGCTCCATATCCAGGTAAGAGAAACACAATACACCATTAAATCGGAAACAAGGGCGTACGGTGTTTGTGAACGGAAACAGAACGCCATTGGGTTCCATTCCGTTATAACGTATGCATGAATGGACGGAATAAAGCTTGTAGTAATCCAATGGTGGGGTTTCTGTTCGTTTTCGCAAAATACGTAAGAGGAACAAGCACTTTAATAAAAAATATGCACTGGAAGGCAATCAACCATATCATGCACAAGGCACTTATTTTCATGTTCCCATTTTTGGTGCTCTGGTGACCGTAGATTCGGGCTTATGATTTTGCGAAACGAAACGAAACGCCCTGGATTACACTCTTATCCGTTATACGCGTTATGCCTTGCATGACGGAAAATAAGCGTGTATTGTAAACCAATGGCGTTTCGTTTCGCAAAATACGTAAGCCGTATTTGGTGTATAAACTACGGAATACCAGTTTTTCGGAAACTAGAGATAGATGTCAGTGTTGCGTCCTGGCAGATTGAGGGGAAACTACCGTACTTTATAGAGGTTAGGGCGCATCCGGAGGGGGGTGGAATCATGATGGGTATAGGGAATGTGAAGATACATTTATGATAAGATAAGGACCTAGCATAGTGCATTCGACAAGATAAATGGCACGCGCCTGTATGCGGGCAGTGAGGCAAGACGTAGAGCCGGAGAGCGAGAGTGCTTGCCTGCAATGACCCATTACGGTCACGTGCAAATTATCCCTGTCGAATTGCAAATGAGGCGTTGGTCCTTATCCGTCATATACTTGAGAAAACAATAGTATACAAATCTTACATTAACATTAAAATTAACGTAATTATCTAAATGTTTTTGAGGTAGTTTTTAAAAATAAATTAAAAACATTCTATACTCCAACATGGCCAAAGTTATACTCATAATAGTGCCAAAAAAAGACATCGACGCAATTTCATTGTTGGATTAGTTTGTTTTGAAACTGATTGGAAGTGCGAGAAAATCGACTCTCTAAGACGCTTAGAGTGGCTATCTTCCTACGAACCTCCCTGGGCCGTTTCAAAAAACAAACCCATTGTGATATGAAACGGTCAATGAAATTTGAAAGAAAGATAGACTTTCGCACTGCCCTTATTTTTAGCAAAACAAACCCATCACTGACGATTTGCATATAAAATGCATATGAATTTTCTTTACCCATTCCAATGCCCACTGTATTAAGATGTTAAAGACAACGCAGACATGTATGTACAAACCATGACTGGTTTCTGCATGAAAACGATTTTAGTTGTGAATTTTGGGTTCCTTGAAGTACCACTAATTCTAATGGGCTTACTATTAGATAAGACAACATGATTATATCCATTTTCTACCTCCGTGCAGTGATTGTCATAACATTTGAGCGCTTGTAAGCACGCCGGTCAATGTATGCCCTTTTCTTTGTGCGCGAGTGTTAAAACGCCGTCGCTTTAAGCCAGCGAGTGCGGTTTACTGGTGCCGCCCATCAAATCTCAGCTGCTGACGTCACGGCACAGAGGTAGGAAGTTCAGTATAGCAGCGTGTGAACTTCTGAACGAAGGCTTTTAAGTTGACAACTTATAACAAAGGAATTTTATATGAGCATGCTAATATTTAATGTCAAAGTTATCGTCCTGTGAGCGTACAAAACAAACGACTTTGTTCTCGTTTAATTAAGATATATTAGGTTTCGGAAAGAGACAAGTACAAAATCACATTATTTGGAAGGTCTGTGCATGTGCATTCAGTTAATACTTTAAACGAGAAAAACCCCCCCAATATTTTTTCAACACATAATTTAAGTTAGACTGACACCATAGATGTAGATACTAAGTCGTAGAGGGTTATATATTACGATGCGCTGTTTGTTACTTGATATGAGCTAGTAAGTCCGATATCAAATGATTGCGGTATTGTAGTTAGCTAAGAGGGTTGGGAACTGTGGTGACCGCGTGCATTATTTCTGATGACCGTGCATTATTGAGACGTGCATTATCTGAGACCGTGCATTATTATCTGACAAGAGCCCAGTGAATTAGTGAAAAATAAATGCACGCTGAAAACAAATGATATCTAAAACACGAGAAGTATATGCATGGATATCTCATCAATAATGGAAAATTCAAATAACTTCCAAGGGCCCTTGGGTTTGTTGAAGGCCATGTGAAGGGATTTCATTACGGGTACATGTTTGAAAAGTTTTGAGGTGTGTGCACATAATTTTGTGTTATGTTCCTGGGCTTGGAGAGAATAGTGGCGTATCTGGGGGGCAAAGGGGCGATTTCCACCCGGGGTGGCCGAGGGGGGAGCCAAAAAGAAGGAAAAGAGAAGGGAAAGGAAAGGGGGGGAAGAAGGAAAGGGGAAGAAACGAAAGCAAAAGTCGAGATGAATGTGGAAGAGGAAAGGAAAAGAAAAAGTAAAATTGAAAAGGGGGCAAGGGGACCATTAAAAAGGGAAAGAGAAAGCTTAAAGGGGCAAAGGAAGAATCTGTAAGGAAAGCTAAGAAGAAGAGATAAAATTAGGCCGAAAATGTGCAACAAAAATGAGAAAAAAGACAACGTCTAAAAATAGTAAAGGGGCGCCAAAAAAGGAACAAAAGAAAGCAAAATACATAGCGAGAAATGAAGGGGTGGTGAATGAAATTGGAAAGGAAAGTGAACTAAGGACAAACAAAAAAGGTGGCAGCAAAATGAGGAAGAGAAAGAAAAGAAAAAAGACGGAATTGATTAAAAAAGAAAGGGGCGCCAAAAGGAACAAAGTTGAGAAAATGTTTAAAGGAATTACAGGGGCGCTAAAAGAACAGGAATGTGAAGCAACGAAAAAAATAAAGGGCGTCAACTGAAAAAAAAGGGTTGAAATTTAGTTTAGGAAAACGGACGCAAAGAATAGGCAAAGGGACATGAAGTTTAAAGGGGAATAACAAGGGGCGTCAAAAAGAAAACACAAAGGAAAGGGGTGGAAATAAGGAAAAGGCTGCGAAAAAAAACCATCTGTTGATGCTAGTTGTTGGGAAGGGAAATTTGAAACTAATTGTTAAATTACTTACGCGCAGGGGCGTTCCAGACCTTTTTCCTGGGAGAGGGGTGTTGTCGACAAAACTATCTATTTGCCGACACAATCCACATGTTTCCGGATCGCTACGCTCGCCGATAATTTTATTTATATACATGTGTTATGCACGTTCAAGAAGATGTGGAATGGGGGCCATTTCAAAAAAATTTCCATAGGGGCGCCCACAAAAGTTCGTAGTCAGTTTGCCCCCGGGGTTGTATCCTGGCTACGCCTGCTGAGAATGATGTTTTGATGAAATGGATTTTATTGGTGGTGAGAGGATGCAATACCCTTTCCCTCGATTTCATGTTGGAAGTGAAGTTGGCGACTTAAGGCATCACACACAAAAGGATTATGTTCAATTCTATAATGAATTTCACTATGTGATGATGCTCACTGTCACATGCTAATGACGATCTAGACTGTGCATTTTTTTATATTTAAAGCTGTACTTATCGGATTTTCGTAAACATCAGAATTCTGCACCAGATGTATGCGTATTTACTGTAGACGGTGTAAAATTAATGACCCGCAATTTTCCAAATTTGGGTAACTGGCTTCAAATCAATTTTCTATGTTGCAGAACTGTGATGTGGTACGAGATGAACACCGAACATAGACACTGTCACGAGTGTTAAAACATTCCTGTTACTAAATATCTGTAGCAATGGTCAAGTCCACGAGTTATAAAGGAATCGCCGGCCGGAATAAGGAGAAGAAGGAAGGACTCTATATCATAATAGTATATTTCACCATCAATTTGAGTTGGTGTTTTACAACTATTTATCATGTACGCAGTGTTTTTATCCCCCCCCAAAATACAATTTTGTATCAAGACAACAATGAGAAAAGTTGAGGAAAACTTCAGGGGCACTGACATTCTGGATAAAAGCAAAGCTAAGAGCATGCCCCCATTTCAGTGACCATTTGTTACTTAAATGAAGAAAGAAATAGGAAGATGTCGCATGCTGCCCTTTGTTATAGAGCTTGTAATTGACGTCTAGACATGCCTTTTATCCTTCATAAGCTACAGAGGCTACACGAGGCAGACCATTTAAACAATACCCCATACCATAGCTTAACGCTACTGAGAGATTTTGGATTATATAAACTGTCTTCACACAAGCCAGATCTGGACTTACAGCAACCAATGGCACGCATAAGCATGGCCCATGATGGCGCTATGGATATCTGAGCAAGACTAGCTAGCACTATGAGCTAACTCAAAATCCAATTCCCATGACAGTTCAATAGCTTCATTCACCATTGTATTGAGCAAAAATAAGCATCCTTGTATTTTAGTTGATTTATGATACCCAGAACTAGCATGCTTCAGTGTGTAAACTGTACCCATCCACGGCTATTGAATGAGATCTTGGTAGATGAGCAGGCTTAGCAACATAGTGATGTGGGTGTGGATGTATGTTAATAGGTTGTTGTTGTTCTATGGGAAATTCCATTTATTGTTCAGACCCCCCAGAAACACAAATGCAAAAAATGACGGTCTTTACCCCCCAGAACCAGAATGCCACACATATATATGTTGCTAAATAAATAACCCACATCCTGGCAACGCGGCATGGTGGTTCTTGGGGCGAAAGGGTTCATATTGGAAATATTTCAATACCCATTGAAGCTGTATTATAAATTTTGTACAAAACCGACTGTTAGGGATTTATGTTAAGTGGTATTTTTTGAAAAACCGGCTAAGTTAAACTTTGAACATGGTCCTTTAAAATGCGGAACGTTTCAAGTTCATCTGCTTCTCATGAAAAATATAGAGGCGTCATCCATTCCCTATCCGGCGTGTCATTTTCCACCTTCGCGTAAAGGCGAATAAAAAAAAACGGACCGAGGACGAGGTCGTATTTGAGCCATGAAAAACCCATGACAGACCAACATTCAAACACCCAAATTGGTTTGTGGTTTGCACCCGGATTGCGTATATTCTGTTGATTATTTGGGTTAGTTGGATGTTGAATGGAGCTTGGCCGCCAACGCCGGAAAGAACGTGCGACAAAAACATTATAAATCTGACATGTGATGGGCTCTATTAGTTCTTCGTGACTTCCTCGTTATATAATGTTATCATAAAATTCAATTTTGTGGCTCAGATGTTATGCTGTTCGTATGTTTTTTCAGCGTTTCCAACCATTTGAAACCATTCTAAGGCGTTCCATGCGATACAATGTCAAAAGCTTGGCACATAATAGATATCTTGGGGCATTTGAGGTCATTACCTGCTATTTACTACGAAGTAATTGAGGGAGTTCGTCAAAGCCCTAGTCGTGTGCTGCGCCACCTACGGTGGTTCCGGGAACATGCAAGCTACTGGTAAACAGTCCGGGGTAACAGTCATCAGGAATGCCTTTTAAAGAGAACTTCCTTTGTCCAATGCAAACCGAATCACTATGTGTAGTAATATATGCCATATAGGTGTACAAAAACTCCCTGCCAATGAACTGAGAACTTATCCACTGTGATGGGTGGACTGTTATCCAATCAAAAGGTTTGTTTTAGTGTTTAGGAAATGTAAATGAATTCCTAGTAGGCATATACAATGTCCTTAACCTCTTAAAATAATGGGAACCGAAGGACTTGGTAATGCTACATGAGACAACCATCAACTTGGCAGGACTTTAAGGTAACTTGCAATGTTGGGCTTTTGATTCCAATCCGATTTATACCATCTGATGGGAAAAAATTATGAACAAAATTAGGTGCACTGACAGAATGTGCCAGAGCTTTGTATCAGGATCCGATAACTAAATCCGGATAGGCTATTAAGATCAACAGAGTGGAGGGGCCTGTGTAATTTTCACGCTATGTGTTATCTTGATCATCCCCAGTCTATACGTCATACTGTAGGAATTAGGGGTCTATTTGTCTAGTTCATCGGAAATTGCTTCTTGGTGGCACTATCATTTTAACTCAGTCATGGGATTTTGTAAACAGTTTCACCGCCCATGTTAGCACACATCTGGGAAAAGGGACCTCAAATTTGCACTTTACTATAAACATTTCAAAATGATCTTAAGGGTCCACTTGTATGGTAGAGTAAGTAATATGACATGTTTTACACCTAAAACAAATAATCAGAATCTACACGGCTCATTCTTAGTGAGAGATTACTGAATTGAAACAAATTTGGTCTTTTCGCTATGATTTTTTTTATCGACGCCTACAAAGTTCGGGTTTTTAGTTTCCATTCATGCTCTCATTGATCCCTACAAAAGTGAGGTAACATCATCGGAAAATTCCTGACGGGAAGTGTAGAGTAGAGACTACTCCACCCTAAAGCGTTAACACGACTTATCTCTAAATATACTGTTGATATTTTTCTAAAAATGTTGTTTTTCTTTATATAATATGTCCTCATTGTTTTTTTACCCATAAGAATAGTTCATATTTGGGGTCCTCATGCTTGTGGCTTTGGAGCGTGTGTATCACAAACAATCAATCAACCCAATCAAACTTAAAATTAAACTTAAATCAACAATCAATCTCAAGTTGATGAATTCACCTGGGTAAAATATATGTGCAAAAATGCTGTGCATTCCCGGACGGTTTCACGAATAGGTAATTTCAGGGGCGTTTACCCGTGGGTTTAAATGGTTGGTCTGCATTAATAACCTTCACAGATGGCTTGCCATGCCGTAAACACCTTGGTTGTATTTTCTCTTCGAGGATATGGAGATAATGGTCATATTGGATTTATCGATTTATAAATGCATATAGCAAGTAGCAGTTCCATTAGAAAAAAATGCCTGCAAAAAGTACGGTGATTGAGCCCTTCTAATGAGGCATCAATTAGTATTTTTTTTAAAGAAACTGAATCTAATATAATATCCTGTTCGGTCCGATGACTCAAGCATGAATGTAAATGATTTGTTTTTTGGTGGGTGTGTGTGTGTGTATGTGTGTGTGCGTGCGTGTTGTGTGGGTGTGCGTTGGTGCGTGTCAGTGTGTGTGTGTGTTTTCCTCATTTAAGGAATTAAGGTGCACCGAGAGATTTCAAGTAACTCATATTTTCTGTGATAGTAGTGATGTTCGTATATTTACAGTTATAGACCACTTGATAGATTTTTCTACCCTTTATTTGGTTAAGAATGAGCGCGGGAGTTTAAAGTTTAACGACAATCAACACAATTGTGTTATATAGTGTCATAATTTGTCATTTAACATTAAATATAAAACACAACGCAATATTAAAAACTAATTTAAATTCAAATAACAATTAACAATTACAAAAGGAACACATATACAGTGATGAACGGGCATCACCTATCCATGTATAAAACAAGATAAACCACTAATTACAAAGATTACACTTAGAAAACAGCATCAATAAAAACAGTTCAAAAGATATACTGATACATTTATAATATACACATCAATAGACTGAGACAATAGGTCAGCACTCATCCCTTGTACCAGCAAACAACTTCAATTCAAATACAGTAATCGACAATCAATCGAAAATGTGCAACATGAGATCCCCTTTACAGACAAATAGATTGTCTCATAAATGTACATTTTTAAAAGGGCTCCAACACACTTGGGCATTAGCCACAACAGATAGATTTTAAATTACAACAGTAGAAAATAACATTCTTTCTTCTCAAACAATAATAATATAAAAAGTAAAAAAAAAAAAAAAAAAAAGGTGGTGTCTACATATGTAAATTGATAACTTGTTTGTTTTTCATTGCTAATTGTTATTTTAACTACATGTACTTAACGAGTAATACATCAGAACATCTAAATATTACAATTACACAGTCGAAAACCAGTAAACATTTATAATAAAATCCTAAATTTAAATACAACCCGTCATGTTCAAATAACAGACGAGTTGCCCCCTTTTAGTCGCCTTTTACGACATGCAGGGGAACCCATCGGGCCCAATCTTAACCCCGAAACCGCCGGGGGCCAATTGTCGCCTTTTATGACATGCAGGGGAACACATAGGGCCAATTCAACCCCGAACACAAGGGGGATGTGGTTACAGATAACTAAAATGAACCACAGGTGATTGTATTCTGATTATAGTTCAATTCGCAACATAGACGAATTTCTTTTTCAGATTACGACGAAAAACAGCGTGACCGTCCTTTTCCTTATAAGACGGTCGTGTGTCAGAGTCGCCCGCCCATAAACTGAAAAAACATTTGCTCCATTCTCCCAGATTTGACCTTCAACAAATGGTTAAAACAATAAACATGCAAATAATTATAAAATAGAAAAAAATAAATAATTGGATTAGCCAGTGTTGCAAGAAAAAATAGTCAGTGAGACAAAGAAATAAACCCAAATAATGACTCTCTGTTCCGTGACATTTTCGGCTGTTAAGACGACAGTTAGATAGAAGTGGTGGTGGTTACGAAAATGCAGAGTGGGGATGATCATAAAATGTTCGGGCTACTTTTATGTCTTGTGCCGTTACTCCTCTAGAGTGACCGTTCTTCTCTGAGGTATCGCCGAGGTTTCCAGTAAGATCTGAAGCGGTTTTATCTATGACGAAGATGCAAAAGAGCGTAGATAAAGGACGGAAAACACAACAACAAAGGACACAATATGAGTACAAAAGCGATGCCTTTGATAAACAGAATCACTTCCAGCAGCGCCTAAGTACAGCACGGGTCTGTTGGTGGATGGAAAAAAATTGAAAACCGTAAGTCCACAGAAGAGAAAACACCGGGACGAGACTCATAAGATCCGTGAGAAAGGACCTAGAGATAAACGCACGGACGGAGAATCGGGCACGCGAGACAGTGAATTGCACTCGATTCTTCAATGGTCTTGTGACGCAATGTATCTTCAAAGGACATGGCGATTAAGGTCCAGATGCTGGTGTAGAAAGGAGCTCCTCCTATTATCCCAGCAATAAAGCACACCGATTTTCGCCAAAGATCCAGCATTTGATGAGGCCGAAACTGCTGTAGGAAAACAGATGAAAAACACCGACGCACAGCTAAGCTGTGTCAATGAGACATGAGTATTTCTCGTGTTTGAGAGGACTTTTGAGGTTTCATGCTGGTGTGCTTCAGTGCGAACAAGCATAGGGTATGGTGAACAGGAATTCGCTTGAATAACTATAATTCGTCTCATAGAAAAACGACCTTTTGCAATATCTGTCCGGTCCAACCGAAAGAGTTTTGACTCGGAAGAGTCATCGTTGATTGCTTTTGATGCTATTTGCGTTCATTTGATACCGAAGGCCAATTTCTGTATCCACGATTTGGTCTCAAGTTATTCGAATAGTCCTCGAAGCTGTTAAATAGTCAACATAACTCCAGATTCTCCTGAATACACTGGTTTAGGTAGAGATTCCAGATTAAAAAAATACAATATATGAAAAAAAAAGTGGGATCAAAGCTATGCATTTTCAGAAGATTCTATAAGTCCACATCATCAATATTGCTATTTGAAAAATAAGTTATACGGGGGTATACCGTTTAGGTATTTGGAAAACTGGGCTATCAGGTTCTGGTGGAAAAGTGGTATTCTAAAACGATATATTTTACTGAGTCGGACACAATTGTAATAGGGTAGCTAAACAACGGTAACAAAAAGCAAGAGTGATGATCCGTCCTTTTCATATCCTGCGCTGATTACGCCTCCTCTTTGACATTTGGTACCCGAGGAAATCGCTATATTTTCTTACGTTTTTTTTGATGAGTAATGTCAGATATCGGAGGAAATAAACTTGACAGTGATTTTAATCACTTCAAAACCCGAGGACAAGAACATTCATAAGCGCGAGAACCCGATACGTCAATGATCAGTTGACGGCAATGCATCACATCAATGCCACTAAGTCCAGAAGAAGATAGTGTGTTGTAAGTATATTGGGAGCACCTCAGCAAATTTCTACTTACTTTCGGGGGAAGTCGGGGTTCCCAACGCCATAGCACTTTTAGGCTACAAAAAATATCAACAAAACATTAGTTCGACTCACAAAAATAGGGCATCTAGCGAACCTAATTCTTTTGCATGGATTGAACTGAATCATAGAAGGTTTGACTTTTTCTATATTACTATGGGGTTAGGGCAGAGGGTGTGTGAATCAATCCCACAGTGCATTGCAAGGTGCTATAACTGTACGTACAAAAACTTATGTACAGTACTTAGGGATTTAAAAAGTGTGCCAAAAGTAAAAGAACCACAGGACATGTCATAATCACGCTAAAAATCCCTTGAGTACTAGCACTTTGTGGGCGAAAAGGGCATAGAAGTCAGGATTTTAGGGTGTTAAGAATCGGATTTTTGTGGGGGGATCAAAATGACCCTGTGAGTGAAATTTCCAAAAATGCGTTGCATTGTGGGATTGGAACCACTACAATTTCTGGTTGTAGGGACATCGGGGTCGTTAATTTATGATAGGACCTGCGAAAAGTTAGGAGGGAAGTGAAAATGAAATTGGAAATCTGGAATGGTCGTCAGTCTCCGTATCAATCCATCCAGAGCAAGTAAACAAAATGTGATAGTCTGCATGTCACTGGTTTTTTTCTCTCGCTCTCCCCGACTGCTCCCTGCTCTCTGTAACAAGTCCTGTGCCAGTTCAACAATTTCTTGAAGTATTCTGAATATGAAGTCCTGAAAGAGATCAAAATGGAGGCTATCAAGTCACGTTTCATGTTGCTCCTTGCCAGCAGAAACCAAAATGTGCTGCTTTGACGATATTCTGGCTATTCACAAGGATGTTCAATTCCTCATGTTGGGTTTTTCCACATGTAACATATATATGCACACTGTTGCTATAAAAATGGCAGGATGGGAGATGGAATGTTAAACTGTAGTCAAACAGCAATATTACCATTTTTGCGAAAAAAAAAAAAACGCAATAACTCGAGCAGCACGGCATGCACGTGTCATGGATCACTGACACGATGCATGCGTGCGATCGAGTTATGCTTGTAGATCACTAGGCATTGCATGTGCGCAGTCGAGTTATTGCTGTAGATCGAGTAGATTTTGTCTAAACTCCCAGATGGCTGCTCGGGTCGAGGCTATCCAACATTCCTGTTGTTTGTGGTAGAATGTGGAGTTCCACAGGGCCCTGTCACTGGACCAAGATTCTTCATTAAACTGTTCACTGCAAGATAGTCATTATCACGGCCTAGTGCATCCATTTGTGCTGCCACATTGCAGATATTAGGTTGTATGAATCCAAAATACTTTTCCTGGATGATATGAAAACAAAGTTTTATTTACGATTTTCACAGATCAACCTGTCACTGTTGCCAACTGCAGTAGGCCCATTATGTCCTTGCACTGTGACTACAGTCTGCACAAAATGTTTGGAAGGTTTATAGGCAATATTGAACTGCTTATTCCAAACCTTGACAATGCCACTTTGCCATCCTTATCATTATTTGAGATAAGGGAGTATATTAAACAGGCTAAAATTGTAAACAAATTATATGGGGTTGAAAGATGTACAAACATGTTTTTCTGGTTGCAACATCTACAACATTTTGTGTTTATACTGTATAGCCTCTCCCTCAGGTCCATGGTAATGAGAGCGAAAGCTAAGCAATTTTACAACCCATGCCCATGTGTAACTCCTACCTAGTGTAATTCCACGGTACTGTGGACAAGTTGGTTGGTATAATAGAGGGTGCCTTATTTGGACTGGCATGTCCAGGGGTGGCAAGCTGAACCAGGTCTCCAAGTTTTTAGTTTAGCACTTTCAGATTAATTTCCCTTAAAACCCAGTGCATTCTGAACTTAGACTGCGGACAGTCTATGTTTGTACAACAGGCCAAAACAGTCAGCATGGGATAAATGTTTAAAGGTGCACGAGAGATTTCAAGTCATCCATATTTTCTGTGATATGTGTGATTTCATATATATTAGAGTCAATAGTTCCCTACCTTTTTAATCTGGTACAGAAATAACTTAAAATGAAAACAGAAGGTGATTTGTATATTACTTATATTTCAATAGAAAACATAGGCTGAATTTGTATTTGCTCCTAACGAAATTAGAAATTTCACATTTGTTGTACCAAAGAAACCGTTTTCAGCTTAAATATCCTTACAGATGAGGATATTTTTTAAATAAGCTTTACAAACCAGTGGCCAAAATCAGAATTTTCACATTTTTTTTTCGAGACCCCTGTTTATTGAAATCTCTCATTGCACCTTTAAATGGCCTGATTTCTTTCAAATTGCTTCTCAAAAGTATTTAGCAGAGGCTAGATTGCTGATCTCCCATAGACACTGTCCTTACCAATATTTCCCCTTAATTATTACCCCCAAAATGTCAAACAAATACGGACGTATTTAAATCCAACACATGAAAGAACTCTTAGCCTATTTTCGAGAAGAATCTGCACTTAATTCTTTTACTGTGCGATGACCTTGAATCATTTTAGGCCAACTGTGTAAGCAATGGCCTAGCTCCAGCAAACTGTACCTTGAGTTCAATCTATAGGACAAGATGAACATGTCTAAACCCTGTGTGAAACATTAATACATTATACCGCTGTACTCTTTTACAAATTTTACAACTGCTGTTTAATTTACCCCCATCTCTACTGCATAATGTTGAAGGGTGACAAGTGCATCAGATTTGGAATCAGCAGGTCAATATTGCACAGACAACCATCAACATTTTAGCAGACACTTAATCAATTTCATATGCCAAGGTCCTATATGTCTACACTGGACTAACCACCCTAGTACGGTACTATCACTGGCAGTGGCATAAACCAGTTTTTTTTGGTTTTTTTGGGGGGGGGGCAGAGGGGGGCACACACACTTTCAGGGGGGGGGGCAACTCAGGGGCGCCAAATTTTCCGGCTCGCTACGCTCGCTTGGTAGACCCACATTTTTTCCAGTCGATCAAAAATTCCTGAGAGCGTTGGGGGGGGGGAACTTACTGTACAGTCACTTGTGAGTGTGTGAAATGGCCGTTTTTATACATTACAATAATGCGTCGGGTACCTTATGCACCCATAAATGCCGCACAGTAGCATATATTGGACATTTTCTTAGTATGTCTAATACTAGGGCAGATGTGTCTTATATGTAAATTGAACACGTGCAACAATCACTTAAATTTTTAAGGGGGGCTAAGGGGGGGGAAAGGGGGGGCAAGGATTCCCCACAGGCGGAAGCTGCTCCCCTGGGCCCTGCCCCCCCCTATGGTTACGCCACTCTTCTCCCTGGTCGACCCATTACTGTATAATGCTGAGTGTTACTCTCCATCTCGAATGTAATGTAATGTGAGCATTGAATCATGGTGCATTGATCCACTGGCGTTTTTCCTGTTTTGTTGATTGTATGCTCCTTATCTTAAGAGATGGTGTAACATAACTTTCAGGGTTGACCCCAGTCTTATCTTATTGGCCTTTGGTCAACTCCTCCATAATTTTTTTTTCTGTAATGTGTTTTTTCTGGAATATTGATTTTTATGGAAATAAAGGTGAAGTTGGCAATTTGCCACAAATCCCCCCCCCCAAAAAAATGCGACGGTGAGGCTTGCCGAACGGAACGACAATAAATTAAATCAATGTTGAAGAAAAATAGACAGTGACCTATAATTTCCACTATAGAGTGAATTTTAATAGCATTATTAATTATTAACAATTTCACATAAATTGAACATTAAACTGTAGCAATACTTTTTAGGCAATAAAAATTTACCGACTCTATGCAATCTGACCTTTAATTTTTTTTTTAAATCAAATATACACCTCATCTACCTCCTGGCATTGCTCTTGTTTCTATACATCAAAGGGCCTATGCACAAAGAACTTCCATCGGGCTTAAGCTTAGACCTGGTCTAAGTGTTATTCTCTACGTAAGAAAAGATATTTTCATTGACATGATGTATTGTGCATGTATTTTGAATTTACATTTTAATCTCTGAAATTACTTTTTGAAGAAAATGGAAAACTGTTAATTATTATTACGCCTTCCTCCCGTCTAATCAATTGGCGTTTTAGCTCCTGCTTGGGCGCATTGCAGTCACAGGTCAAAAAACTGCACCCTCCAATCCCATCATCCATTATACTTCCTTTGAGCTACTGCCACGGGCGGTAAGGTAAAAAAAATTTTCCAGTGTCCTCAAATGAAAAAAAGGTTTGCATTTAAGAGGTGTTTGACTTGGTAAAAGTGTCGATTTACTGGTAAGTATGTCTAAGGTAGTATCCCAACAGTCCCCTTCTCAGGACTCTCCAAGTGGGTAAAACAAAACATACATCGTTGACTCTGATAATGTCCCCATGTCAGTCATGATCCATCCAATCCCAAGGGAGCTAAAGACCATCTCACTCCTTAACCATACCTACAAGCTCTTTGAAGCTCTCCTGCTAAATCGTATCGCACCTGTTGATAGACGACAACCTCATACCACAACAAGGCGAACTAGTATGTACGCGCTGCGTAAATATGTCCCCGCCGAATATCGGCCGATACCTACAGTGACAAACCTAAAAACTGCCCACCCAGTCCACCCTTAATTTTGCCATCACTAGCTCACCAAA
>JAMKCH010015217.1:0-26103 GCA_023653785.1 Ophioderma brevispina | reverse complement strand
TGATTCTTTCTTTGTTTCTTTCTTTCTTGTTTCTTACAACCCTAACGACGGGTTAACGCCTTAACCGTTGATGACCAAATTCACCCAGAGTAATGGTTAGGACACCAACTACATAGGGTCACAGGGTGTGATTTGTTTGGGGTGAAAAGTTACGTAAGGGTCACAAATTTAAAAGAATAACCCAAGTGTTCAAACCTTGTGCTACAAATAATTATTTGTCTATATAGGATTATATCAGATATATCGATAGCAAGAGATGGCGCTATAACAGTATTTTTAGCAGAGCCCCATGGGACCAATAAAATAACTAGCCTGATGGTCCAAAAAATAACTAGCCTTAGCAGCCAGAAAATAACTATCCTAAATGGGACGCCCTCTGGAGTTTCTGAATTTAACTAGCCTAGAGCTAACTAGCCAAATATCCTATCCCCCCACAAACCAGACTAGAGGGTACCAGGTGTAATTGGCTGTGAATGTGGAAGTGTAGCATCTATTGCCACACTTTCGCTGTAGTTGCAATCAGGTAGATGTTTATAAATCCATTGACACTTCTTGTACTCCAAGTAACCCCTGAGTCAGAGTTCTATACAACCGTGTTCAATAAAACTTGACTGTTTAACTTTAGTTTAACACTGGATGCCCAAGCATCAGGTGTGCAAATAATTAAAGTATATGCTATGACGTAGACCAACAGGTGGATCAAGCAAGGATGATTGCCTTGCACGAGCACTTTTTGGTAATAGCAATGTATATTCAAAGGTCAGTCAATTATTATGTTGTGGATAGCATATATAACCTGAACTTTTTGACCCAGGCTTGAGTGGTATATGATATCTGACACTTCTTTAACTGGAAGCGAACTCAGCCAGAGTTCTGTGTAGCTTGTTAAATACAATGGGAATAACTTGTTGACTTGTGTTAGACACTAAATTTATTAACACTGTGTACACCAAGGTTCATGCGCAGCCTCAGGTATAGGTATGTGTTTGTGCTTTTTCTAATTCACTAGCTCTATGAGCATGTTATTTGCAATAAGAGTATATCACTAATACAGTGTAATTGTTAAACTTGAAATTGCATCACAATTGTTAAAGCTATTGAAGTGGAGTGATGTTTATATTAATTCCTATTTGGCTTTTACAAACTATTAATTTTGGAGGCTTGATCAACTACTCTGACAATGGTGATAAAGTGATAAACTAATACATATTTTGTCATATAGCATAGTTCAGTAACTTCGTGTCCATGGTTTGGAAAGTAAGAATACTAGGGAACATAAGTGCGACAAATACGTGTGTGGAAAATTTGCAAGTTGTGAGTGTTAGTTGCGAGTATAAGGTGTGAGTTCCTGAATTGGGATTTGTGAGTTAAAATGTACGAGTTAAATTTTAAGTTGTCACATGCGAGTTGCGAGTTTTCTCATATTTATGACAGGCTCTCATCATGAGATTCGCTCGCAATATCCCCGGTAGCGGCTGCATAATGGGGTGTTATCAGATTGGACCCAGATACAACAATTACCAATTAAAGGGGCATTCCTTGAAAATCTACAGATTCCTACTCCCACAAATTAAAGGCTATCATCACAGATTGGACCCAGATGCCACATTTACCAATTAAAGGGGCATTCCAGGAAACCTATGAATTTATTCTCAGGCTCTTACAAATTAAAATCGCTTGGCAAATCTGAATGGTGCATCTTGTAGATGAAAGAATGTCATTTGTGACCTCTTCATGTGACCAACTCTTTTCGGGTCAACAGTCACAAACTTTTGGCCTAACTTTCGCGCTCTTGCAAGAGCGCAATTAGCTCTAGTTCTTTCTTCCTTTCTTTCTTACAACCGTAACTCCTCCTTAACGCTTTGACCTCTAATAACCGAACTCGCTCAGAGTAATAACCTGGACACCAGCTATATGCGGTGTGCTTTGTTTGGGGTCAGGGGTCACGTAGGGGTCACAGCGGTCAAAAATCGTCAAAATCTTCAAACCTTTCTAGTGCTACATAATACATGCAATGATCTTGACCTGATGTTATATGAATGTGCTCTGTCTAGTGTCTATGGGGTGTGCTCTATTTGGGGTCAAAGGTCATCCTGGGTTCACAGTTGTCTAAAACATTTACTGTGTAAACATTTTAAAACATGATCAAATAGCAAATCTAAATGTATCATGAAGTAGACCGTAATGAAAGATGCAAAAAAGCTTATGGTGACCCTGTCATAGGACCTATGGTTTGGGGGTCAAAGGTCCAAATGCTTCGAAATTGTCAAATTTTCAAAACCTTTCCTTTTCTACAAATTGCATGCAATCATTTCGGCTGTATGTCATATGCATGAGCTCTCTCTAGTGTCTTTTGGGTGTGCTCCGTTTGGGGTCAAAGGTCATCCTGGGGTCAAAACATTTACTGTGTGGAAAATTGAAAACGGGACTAAATGGCAAATCTGAATGGTGCATCTGGTAGATCTCCATGAAAGATGAAAAGATGTCTATTGTGACCTCTTCATACGACCCACTCTTTTGGGGTCAAAGGTCAACAACGCCTAACTTACCTCGTGCCCTTGGAGAGGGCACAGTGAGGCTCTGTCTAGATTATATTTATTTCTTGTGTGGTAGTTGTGGACGTCAAAGCGTTTTGTAAAGCATCCATTAAAGGTAGTTGTCAACTGGTTCGTGCTGTACTTATACATAAATACCCCAAATTCCAAATCATACATGTCAAAGATGTTAAGAATATTGTGTTTTGAAAATAATGGCTATTCTGAGAGCTTATTTTTTGAGCTTAAATAATTTGTCTAAGAACATTTTTAACGTATTTCCCCATATTAAAATAGCATAATTTAAATACGGCATCATAAGAGTACAGAAAAGGAATGTAAAATACGTTCTGGTACATAATATTTCAGCTAATTTAACATTCCGATATTTGTGATATTGTTTTTGAAATACCATCAGTATGTTGCTTCCAAGTTAGGTTTTCATCTATTAGTACCCCTAAATCTGCCCATAAGAACTTTATTTCGGACACTCTTTTTAAATTTGTATTAATAACAAGGGTGATCGTTATTGCCTCCAAACAGATGTCATTTGGGGAAGAATTATCATTACGACATGCTTTATCATTTGAAGACGATTTATCAACTATATTTGATGTCAATACCATGTAGATTGTTTTGGTAGCATTAACAGATAATTTATTTACTTTGAACCAGTTGCTTCAGACAATTCATTATTGATCAAGTTAATTTTTTTAGTAATGTCGGTTTGTGAATAAACTATCGTCGTATCGTCTGCAAATAATATAAACTCTCATCATGCTATTCGCTCGCAATCTCCCCGGTATCGGGCTGCATATGGGAGGTTATCAGAATTGGACCCAGATACAACAATTACCAATTAAGGGCATTCCTTGAAAATCTCATCAGCTTCCTACTCCCCACATTACAGGCTATCATCACAGTGGACCCAGAATGCACATTTACCATTAAAAAGGGGCATTCCAGGAAACCTATGATTTATTCTCATCTCTTACAATTAAAATCGCTGGCAATTGAATGGTGCATCTTGTAGATGACAGAATGTCAGTTGTGACCTCTTCATTGACCACTCTTTTCTGGTCAACAGTCCCCACACCTTTGGCCTAACTTTCGCGCTCTTCCAAGAGCGCATTAGCTCTAGTTCGTCTTTCCTTTCTTTCTCACAACCGTAACTCCTCCTTAACTAACGCTTTGAACCTCTAATAACCGAGACTCGCTCGAGGTAATAACATGGACAAACCAGCGATATGCGGTGTGGCGTTTGTTTGGGGGTCAGTGGTCACGTAGGGGTCACAGAGGTCAAAAATCGTCAAAATCTCAACCTTTCTGTGCTACATAAGACATCAATGATCTTGACCTGATGTTATATGAATGTTCTCTGTCTAGTGTCTATGGGGTGTGCTCTATTTGGGGTCCAACGGTCATCCTGGGGGTCACATCGCTTGTCTCACAACATTTTCACTGTGTAACATTTTAAACCATTACAATAGCAAATCTAAATGTATCATGAAGTAGACCCGTAAGGACAGATGCAAAAAAGCTTATGTGACCCTGTCATAGGACCTATGGTTTGGGGGTCAAAGGTCCAAAATGCTTCAAATTGTCAATTTTTTCACAAAACCTTTCCTTTTCTTTTTCTACTAAAATTGCATGCATCATTCGGCTGTATGTCATAGCATGAGCTTCTCAGTGTCCTTGGGTGTGCTCCATTTGGGGTCAACGTCATCCTGGGGGTCACAGGGTCAAAACAGTTCCTGTGTGGAAAATTGACAACGGGGCTAAATGGCAAATCTGATGGTGGCATCTGGGTAAATCTCCATGAAGAATGAAGATGTATTGTGACCTCTTCATATACGACCCACTCTTTTGGGGTCAAAGGTCAACAACGCCCTAACTTACCTCGTGCCGCCCCCTTTGGAGAGGGCACAGTGAGGCTCTGTCTGATTATATTTATTTGGTCGTTGTGTGGTAGTTGTGGACGTCAAAGCGTTTTGTAAAGCCTCCATTAAAGGTGTTTGTCAACTGGTTCGTGCTGTACTTATACATAAATCACCCCAAATTCCAAATTAATTACATGTCACGATGTTTAAGAATATGTGTTTTTGAAAATAATGCGCCGTAATGGCTTCTATAATGGCTATTCTGAGAGCTTATTTTTTGAGCTTAAACATTTGTCTAAGAACATTTTTAACGTATTCCCCAGATGTTAAAATAGCATAATTTAAATACGGCATGATAAGAGTACAGAAAAGGAATGTAAAATACGTTTCTGTGTACAATAATATTTCATCCATTCATCTTATTTAACATTCCGATATTTGTGATATTGTTTGTTGAAATACATCAGTAATTTTGCTTTCCAATTAGGTTTTCCATCTATTAGTACCCCTAAATCTGCCCTATAAGAACTTTATTTCCGGACACTCTTTTAAATTTGTATAATAACAAGGGTGGATCGTTATTTGCCTCCAAACAGATATAATTTGGGGAAGACTTATCATTACGACATTCTTTATCATTTGAAGAACGATTAATCAACTAATCTTTTGATGTCAATACCATGTAGAAGTGTTTTGTAGCAATTAACAGATAATTTTTTACTTTGAACCAGTTGGTTCAACAATTCCTTATTGATCAAGTTTAATTTTTTGAGTTGTCGGTTTTTGAATAACCATCTTCGTATGTCTGCAAATAATATAAACTCCAAGACAATCTGTAATTATTAGTAATATGATAGTACTTGCCCAAGTAGTGATCCCTTGGGAACTCCACAAGTGTTGCATTTTAAACGAGACGCCCAGAATTATACCATACACATTGTTTTCGTATTGGATCATCATGTTCAACCAGTGGGCGTACAATTCACCGAAATCCATAATACTAAAGTAGATTCGCGCTGATCGTAGGCTAAACCTTTTATTCTGTCATGGGGATTAAGATCAATGGAGGGTGCAGGGACAGAGTTTTATTCGAATAATACCATTCCCAATGCAAGCATAATGTCTGTTCCCTGACCAAAGAGTATATGGTGCCAAGGCAAAACTCGAAATAAAAAAACAAAACTACAATAACGCAATGATACCATATTGTGTTACCTGTGTGGCCGGCAGGTGGAATTGAATGCCAATGACGTCAGACATTTCCATCCAAGATACGTCCCTGTTCACAATAGTCATTCACAAGGCTTGCATATTGTTACCATGGCAAAAGTGAAAATTATAACCAATTTTGAAACTTCAGAACCACTCGCTAAATTTCTTAGATTAAAAATCAATCCTAACTGGGATTGCTATCTATTGCTACCTGTGGTCATTCTCAAAGAAGGAAAACCCTCAAATCGCCCTCTACTTTCACGATAGAAAAAGTAAACCATGGGCCTCCATATTATTACACATCTTAATCGAAGCAATTCGTCAGGTTTCTGACACCGACAAAAATCTTGCATATTGACTGAGTTATGGCCGATTGAAATGTTGTACCACTTTTTTTCATTTTTAATCAACGGATTGTTACTCTTCCGTAGCCTTTAGCAAACACATATACCAAGCTCATTCTTTTTGGTCTTTGTTTTTGTTTTTGCGACAAAAGGTTCCAGTTCTTATTCTGATATTGAAAGGTTCGTTTCATTATTAGAAATTTAAGAGCTTTGGCCTCATTTTTCTTTACTACTCTGCTCTGCTCTGCCCCCCCCCCCCCAGCACTCTTAAGACGGTTGGCCAGGTATGCTGTTCTCTTTTTCCCATTTCAATAATCGACTTCTAATCATCTTGTCCGTCGGAATTCTTGCAAAGGCAGCGGTTATTCTGTCGCGAATATCCCAGATTTTACTCCGCTAGACTTTGCCCAAGGGAAATCATTAAAGAGTGAAGTGTATTTTACAGGAACCAAACCAGCAAACTTGCTAGAACTTCGCACTAGAATAACAGCTGCCTTTGCAAGCATTTCCGACGGACAAAAATGATTAGAAAAAATTGAAAGAAAAAAGAGCGCAAGCCTGCATCAGTCTTTTTCCGTGGGCTTATGCGGCAGCCCAAGGGGGGGGGGGGGGGGGGGGGAGGCAGCACAGTAAAAGAAGAATTATACAAATCTTGGAATTTCTAAAAAATTAACTAAAACCTTTTCACTATCAGAACTGATCTTTGTCCGCAAAAACCATAAACGAAAGAATGTGCTAGGAGAAGGTGTATTGTCTAAAGACATCTCAGAGAGTACCATTCCCTGATAAATAAAAAGTGGTAAAAATTTTCAATCGGTCATAACTCGGGCTGTCCAATATGTTTACTTTTGGAAAGATTTTTTCGGTGTCGGAAACCTAATGAAATGCACTTTTCAGATGCGTATTCATTTTGTTTTGGTTTACTTTTTTGTGTGTGGAAATAGAGAGCGCTTGAGTTTTTTTTTTTTTTTTTTTTTTGAGACAACCCGGTAAATCAGGAATTAAAAATTTCACATAAAAAGCATTGAAATTAATCCTAAGACTAAAATGATAATCAAAATTCATAATTAGTTGTCGCCATTTTAAATCTACGCAATTTGAGCAAGGCCTTTATGATGGTATTAGTATATTTATAGTGGAATCTTTTTATTATTAGTTTTATTTATTTTGCTGACATTTTAAGAATGTTTGAATATCGCTCCTCAAAATTTTTCGGAATAAATGGATAAAACCCCCCCCCCCCCAAAAGAGGACCGGCCCCACGTGCTACATCAGGATTAGAATATGTAATACCTACACAACAACAAAATAATACAATAATTCGAGGCCAAATCATAATAACAATAATAATACCCCAATTGAAACCAGGGACCAAGATAGTAATTAAATTTTTTATCAATTTTACTATGATGGATCCTAAAACAGTCACAACTTAGTTACTTACTGGTTTAGAAGACCGAGCTTTGAAATTGTTTATTATAAGTATTTCGTGTTTATCGATAAATTTTACTTAAATATTATAAGTTGTCATAAAATATCTGTAATTGATTTAATAATTAGCCTATGTTTTTGCAGAGTTATGTGAGCCCATGCATTTGTTTTCCTTTTCATATCCATACTGCCTGAATGGTCAAAATACATACCTCTACAAAATACTCTCGGATCTGAAACAGAACAGTCGAGCCATATGACCTGAAATGTGAACTCAGATTAGAGATAGAACGTACGTGTTATATGTACAGTCATAGGACGTAGACTGCGTCGTATAAACAACACATAAAACACTTAACTCTATAGCTCGAATCACACAAGTGACTCAACACGTAATAAATTTGCTTGCAATGATATCAGCTTTTTTATTTTTAAGTCCAATTGAATGTAGTGTTGTTTGATGACGCCTCAAGAGAAAATTAGTTTTCAAAAAATGGCTGGCAATGTCGGAATGGAAGATTTAAGTTCCGATTGTCAATAGAACTGCAAGATGCGTTTCGGCCGCCGTTGGTACCAAAATCGCTTGGTTGGGTGGTTTAAACCTCAGATTGCGTCGGGAGTACACAGAGTGCTGGTAAAAGTAGCGTGTTCGAAAATTTTGTGGGAGGTGAGTAACGTTGTATCTATCTATATTAGCTACTTTTGGGGGCTTGTTATTTAGTTAAATGTTTTCATGTTAGATCACAATCGTATTTCAAGACACGATCCAGTGATTTTCAAGATACATGCTTAGTCTTGAACAATGTTTATTTACTGTACGTCAAATAGGTGGGGGCCGACCTTACCGTCCCGCCCCTGATGTCAAGGATTTTTAGTGTTCCTGTTACGCATGCGTTATTGCTTTACCAGCGCGTGAATATGATCGCGACAAGTACAGGGAAAATTATTTATTCTTTTCATCGTTTGAAAGCCGGCATAGTAGGCTATAGTAAGAGCAGACGCTACGTTTTCCTTGATTAAAAAAACAATTTGTTTTTAAAAACGGCAGGTTAGGTACATAAGCTTGAATACAGACTTTTCTTTGGCATTACTCATCTATAATTGCCAATGCCATGCTGTGTTTACTCACCACCTGGAAGGCAACCATGACATCATTGTTGTGGTCTTAGACAAAAAAAAAAAAAAAACAAAAAAATCAATAAATAATAAAAGAATGGCGCACATAACCTCTAAATTCACACTGTACTCGGACATCAGAAACCAAATGTCACTTTTTATTAATGTATGAAGATAATAATTTAAGTAGAATTTTTAGTAAATAACATAAGATTATAAAAGGGAGCATTGTTATGTCACAATGTAACATTTTTGGACCCCAAAGTCTTCTGCAAAATATAATAATGACCATCTTTTTATGAATTTTCTTTTGCTAAATATTCTTTCTGAACATTAAAAAACGCAGTTCACGCACAACGCGTGCGTGCGCCTGGCCCAGAAATTATTACTCAACTATAGAGCTTAAGTAATAGTAGTCAGAATTCCGTATTTTACATTTTGAAATGTTCGTTCTTGCTTAATATTTAACTTACTGCGAACAGTCAAATTGTCGTGTCACTTTTTTTTTTTTTTTTCCGACGGCCGAGATACATCACGTTGACAAGGCGTTCTTCTCCGCAATCCGCATTAGTCATAAAAAAATCCAAATGTACATTGATATTCCAACAAATTAAAGTTAATGCTCCAAGCATTATTCGCTTGTGTGTACTACAACCGTTGTAGTTTACCTTCACGTTTTTAAGTATGTGGCATGTTTAGGCCTACTAACCACCACCCACATACAGATATATACCTGTGTTTCAAATTGCTTGGAAGTTTCTCTTTTCATAGCAAATAGACCTTCGGTCTCCCTATTAACTTTAATAAAAGCTTTACAAGCTGCAAAAAGCGGGCTTCTTTTATGGAAGGGGTGACTTTGGTGTTAATGCATTCATTTCCTGATAAGTTTTTTGTATTGCCATTTCCATTTTTTAATTATTTTATTTTTTTTATCATATAAAAATACAGGCTCACTACACTGTACTAATGGGTCCTGATTTATATATAATATTATATATAAATATCTATTTATATAGATGTTATATATATCATATATATATTATATATCAGAGAGAGAAGGGAGAGAGACAGCTTGGGATAGAGAGAGAGCGATGTTAGAGCGAGGGAGAGAGTGGGTAGAGATGTAGCGATAGAGAGTTATGAGTCTCGTATTACATTCGTGTTGTACCACAGAAGGCCTTATATTAAAATCACAAATACACACGCTTCTCTTTACATGAGCATTTTTTCGATATCATGTATCTTGTCAATGATGTCATCCATAGAATAAATATGACAATACATCAGTGATGCAGTGTTTGTGTATGCGTCATGCCATACGCTCACTTGGAATTACCTTCCAACTCGTGCAGATTGGGGCGGAAATATCACACACAACTTGATGCAACGTTAGGTTACGTCTCTCACGGAGCGTCAATAGTGCTCTATATAGCTCATGGTGTGTCATTCGCGTTTTTCTCATAAGGCCGATGAAAGTGAATGTTGTGTCCGGCACTGATGATTTAACAGGGTTATACACAGTTAGCTTCCACTACTTAAAAAAATAATAATAAAAATAATAACCATAATAATAATAATAATAATTAGTATTACAATTAGCATTAGGCCAAAAAAATTGTTGTATTGGAGTAACGGGCCAGTGCAAAATAGGGTAGGGCGGGCGGAGTTTTGTTTTGTTTTGTTTTTAATAATGCATTACTACATCAAATCATCACACATAGTCTATGTAATGTTATTAATATTGATACTTTTGACTCTTATTATTGAAAATCTTAAAGAAAATTTGCCAAAGTTACACCAGAACACAAAAAACAAAAACAAAATATTGAGAAAATCGATTAAAAATCAGGGTAAAAACAACTTGAAAAATAAGATATTTGAAAATCAATAAAAAAAATTAGGGTAGGTATACTTTTGTACAGGGCTTGATTTTCAAAATTAGTGTAGGGCGGGTTACTCCAATACAACATTTTTTGGCCTTATTATAAAAATAATAAATGTAATTATATAATTATGAAAAAAATCAAATGTTAGTAATAATTAGTATAAAAATAAAAAATATATGTTAAATAATAACAATGAATTGACAAGATTGATTATATAATGACTGTTTTTGGAAGCCATCTGCACCAAAATGGGGGGGGGGGTGAGAAAAAAAAAAAAAAAAAAAAGGTGAAGACTATAATTAGCATTATGATAAAATAATAATTGTAATTATATAATAATGAAAAAAATCAAATGTTAATAATTAGTAAATAGTAATAGTATAAAAATAAAAAAATGTTAAATAATAACAATGAATTGACAAGATTGATTATATGTTTTGGAAGCCATCTGCACCAATATGGAGGGGTGAAGACTTGGTACTTGGCTTCCAACAAAAGTCTAGTAGGTCAAAATTAAGGGGGAGGGGGGGTTCAGACCACATGAAGTCGAAGCTGAGTGTGTTTCACCCATTTAACAATGGATGGGTTGAATTTTCATTATTTTTTTTCCATTTCTGATAAAGTGTTAGTATTTCATTTTCATATTTTTTTTAAATATTTTATTTAATTATTTTTATATCAGTGATAAAATAACAGGCTCCTGTTCGTACTACAACTGATTAAATTGTTCGAAAATTTAATATAATTAACACGCCCCTTCATGAAATGTGTAATTTTTGTATTTTCTAATTTCTTATACACCACATGAAACTTCCATTAGTGCGTCTGGAGATGACCTCTGTAACATAACATCTATAAAACTGCAGCCGTTGAGGCAAACTTAATTAAATCGTTATCAGTCAATTAATTTACCATTGATATTTTAAAACATAATGTGTGAAATATGAACATTTAGGACTTAGGTCCTATAACCTAAACTTGCATATGGCGACACTTGAAAGATAACTCCTCTCCAGCCAGCTGCTCACCAACTGGCTCCTTGTCACATCTTACACTCGGAAGTCTAAATTTCACAATATTCATTTTATTGACTTAATTGGGATTTTTTTTAATAGTTGAAAGAAACATAATTATCTACAAATAGACGCCAAACGTTCTAACTAATTTATACTTCTCGAATAAATAAACTAATGTTAGGGAAAGAGTTCCATATGGCCCCTCCCCTACGAATTTTACAGCCTTGACGGAATAAACTAAATAACTTAATTATTGTCTTCCCATTTGCATTTGAAAATGTAAATTGTATCTCTTGACAAGTTAATTGGGCAGGGATATCCTCAATAATAATCCGGTGTGACACAAAGACTTCAATCAAAAATACAAGCTAATACAAACTTGGTCTATATCGGAAACTAATTGAGAAAAATGCTGTAAAACATGTAATCGGTATAGAAACATCATATTGGGACAATGTGAACGTTGTCGACATTGATATTGATCATCAACTTACACTGTTTAAATTTTGCTGTTTAAAAAGAGGTTTAAAAGTGCTGTTATTTAAGTTTTAAACAACGTTGTTTAAGTTTTAAAACAACATTGTTTAGTTTGTTGTTATAACATGTTGTCTTAAACAAGGTTGTATGAGTTTTAAACAATTTTTAAACAACTCGCAATCTTTAACCAACTGCTGTTTACCCTGGTAATCGCTCAACCTTGTTTAAAAGTCAAATTAAACAACTTGTTTAAGAAATTTAAACAACTGATGCTTAAACTTTTAAACAAGCGTTTTAATTTTTAAACACGTTGTTTAATTTTTAAACAAGGTAGAGCGATGACCAGGGTAAACAGTGTTTGTTTAAAATTTTAAACAACTTGATTAATTTTGTTCTAACAGTGTACGGAGGACATGGGATTCTTCATCGGATCGTGTTAGTGAATGTAAACTGCACCTTAATTTTTGTTAGTGACTATTTTAGGCCTATATGAAATCATACATGTATACCATATAGCAATCTGACATAATGCATATGATAAATTATTTTTTGCTGGACTACATTACAGAGTCAGATCCTATTGCGCTGATTCGCTCCTACCCGATACAATTGGCTTAATCCTAAATTTATTAGGGGTGGACATATCGGCTTGATTCAATTACACTGTTAAAACCGTCATGAGCGACAAATTATTTAGCACTTTTGGAAGTGAATTGTAATTAAGACAAAATATCGAAATAAATGCCTCGGTCCTTAATGCAAACCAATTCAGTAACAAAAGTATATATGACTAAATCGGCCTAACAGTTAAAACAGTGCATGAAACAAACTTTTCGAAAGTTAAGTTGAATTTTATATGATGAAATATAAGCAAAATGAAACCAAATTGTAACCATAAAAAATATAACAAAAGTATTTTATTGAAAGTATTGAAAGTGACATTTTTATATTAACGTTTTTTTTTTCGAAGTTGTGAAATGTCAGAGATTTTAAATAATTTTATAAATTAAACCTACACATAAAACTACATTTTCAACTGCCGTGGTTTTTGGTAAACATATAAAAGTTACTTTAAGATTTTCCTCACTACACTTTCTACCTATTTATTGTTACAAGTAGCGTGGGGTAAAGCCCTCATTCATCGTAATTTTGATGGGTAGACGTTGGGTGAATGGTTTATTTTTTTTATATTATTATTATAGATGACCTGAAGATATATTAAAACAAATTGAGACTAAAGGTCAACGTAAATAATGATAACAACCTATATTTTTTAAGAGGGATTGAAAGTGACAATTCTATTTTGCACTTTCCGAAGTTGCGAAAGCGCAGAAATTTAATTATAGAATCTTATATTAGTGAAATTAAAACCAAAGTACATATAAAAACAAGATAGTGTAATTAACACTTAATATGAATAGTCCAAATAGTCTGTATTAGAGAAGCAAATAATTTAGTACTCTTTGGTGAAGGATGTATAACCATTCTATAATCAAATTTTAAGATAATTTAAAAACGATTGAACTTTTCAGAGTCTCAAAATAAGCGCAATTGAAATCCAAGTGCACAATACAAATAATGATAAAAGTAATATGAAAAGTAAATTTAAACCATGGCTGAAAGCATCTATGTAAAAAATAATACATATTTATACATTATATTCCTTTCACAACCCTCTGTCCCAAGGGAGTGGTCTATCTCCACTCCAAGTTTTTTCGCCTTTCTAAAAACCCATTTTTGCTGGTCCCAATTTATGTAATGGTCATTGACAAGTTTCGAAAATATCTTGATCCAGTCCATCTGCTGAAGGTTGGTAATCAATGCCTTCATTAGTTCCCGATTGGACTATTTGTAATAGTCCTTTTAATGGACTCCCGACTAGAAGATTGCTAACCTTCAGCAAGTGCAAATACAGCTGGGCAGATTTTGCACTGTGAGAAAACATGATCATATATCACCGTTCTTGATCAACTCCGCTGGGCTGCCTGTAAGAGCGCATTAATTCAAGATCTTCATACTATAACTAACCTAACAAATCTTTAAACGGCTTGCTCCCATTACATCTCTATTAATTGAGTGTACAAAAACCGACACGTTCTCATTCGTCGGGGGGCCAATACTTTTACTTTCCCTATCCAGACTTCCACAACCCTATGGTAAACGCTCTTTTGCTGTTTGCAGCAGCACCACATTATGGAATGAACTGCCCATGCACATTAAATCTGCGAGATTCCGTGGATTGTTTTTTAAATCATAGTGAAAACTTATTTTGTTTACATTGTATGTTTTTACCCAGTCATTTTGATGTATCCTATTAAGTGTCCATTTTTAAATTTGTTGTACATGGTAATATGATCACATGTACCATATAGCTATATGTTTGTTTTTTTTAAAAATAATGGGTTTGTATAATACTTGTGTTTAACACTAGCCGGTATGTCTTTTTCTTAATATTGTCTAGGGTTTGTTTTTGTATCTGTTTTTAAAATTGTAAGCGCATAGAGGAACTTTGTTCATCAATGCGCTTAATAATGCGTGGTTATTATTATTATTATTATAGACATATTTGTTACGCTCCTTTTCTGCAAAAACACACATCGACCGTGGTATAAGGTAAGTTACAAGGAGATGGATAATATATGAGGTGGGTATTCCCCACCCCGTTCGGAGAAAAGTACCAACAGCCTATCAACACAGAAATATCGCAGGCACTTGATTTTGGATATCTATGGGTCACTTTTTTTCCATTGAATCCAAAATGGAGTAACCACATGCCATTACCATCAAAATAAAACGTCATAAGTTCGCATTCAGCAAACTGTCATTTCCCTGCACAGTGTAGAATATGAAGAAATCCATTTTCATGCGGTTTTTTTTCGGTTCTTCTTGTTGCGAAATTGACAAGTATTCCAAAGGTTCGTTTTAGTGCTATAATAGTGCTTTTGAGTCGGTAAAATTGCGAAATCTCAATTTCCACCCTATACCATATTTTTCATATTTCCTCAATTGTTGTAGGCGGTGATAATTAACTGAATAACCAACCACTGAAGATAATTTAGCAATTATGCAAAATGCCATGCGAATGAACTTTCGCGATAAAATGAAAGCGGGAGAAAAATGCGGTGAATCCGCAAAATCCCGATATGGGCGGGAACTCGGAAATAAATGAAAACGCCGTACATTCAGGCAAAAAAGAATTGAATTCATTTTCAGGATTCTCAGGCCTGAAATGTTAATATTGTGATGTAAACGTGGGTTGAGTGTTTAATAAATGCCAATTATTTCAGTTTCCTTTTTCACTCTTCGCTCAGGTGCTTTCATGTATTTTGACCAACTTGGTCCCATGGTAGTGGCCTCTATGTGACCTTTAACCTATAGTCATAGGTCAAGTGATGCTTTAACCCTCGTCTACCTGAGCAATCCTTGTAACAAAACTCCCGAAGGGTGGGTGGGTGTGGTTGCCACCCCCTGTGATTTTCGTTACTGAACATGCGATTCCTATAAATTTGGCACCACAGGATAGTCTAAGCTAGTTTAAAGTTTCTTTCCATTAATAACACTGATACCAAAATACGTACCAACATTCCCATTATGACGTCACAATGACGTCTTAAAGTCTGACTCAGAGATTTTGAAATATTATTTTTTGTGTAATAATGAAAAATAGTCAACTAGAACTAAAGATAGTAGCCTAAAATGCACAATTTCGAAATTTGAGATGAATCGGATTTTTCGTTTTGATGCAGTAAGCATTTATGTGTAGTATTACGTCCCATAGGATACTGTGTATAACAAAAATTCCGGTTCCGGAATTTTATAACAAAGTTTTGATTTTCTATATGAAGGAATTCGATTTAAGCTTAGCAATTTCACACAGTAATTAGTATATGAACAAGCATTTATGTACATGCAAAAAACACGATTTTTTTGGAAATTGAGGGTGCCCTCCTCAGGAAATCTCTGAGTCAGCCTTTAAGTTGAGGAATGTAAGTATGAAAATATTGGATATAGGGTGGAAAATTTATATTTCGCAATTTTATTGACTCAAACATTATTATAGCACTAAAATGCTCCGAGTATATATACAATTAGTCATTTGAATTCTCATTAATTAGAGCCAAGAAACGCGTGAAAATCGGATATTCCTACCTAAACCCCGATGGATGTTTGTGTTTTCATTAAAAGGATCGTAAAATGTCAATTGACAATTACATTTAATAATTTGGCACAAAAAAAAAGGGGCTTTACCATTAGTTAAACAGATAGTGACATATATTGTAAGATTTGCGCATTTCTTAAATAAAAGCATGAAACTTGGCATAAATGTTTAATATCAAATACCGATTATTTTAAGATATGGAACAACGTCAGTGTCAATCATTGTCAAGGTCAAACAAGGTTATTTTGGTCATCAGAGGTCATTTACCTTTCCGTTAATAAATACATAATTTTTATCCATTTTAATACCCTAATTTGGTATACTGAGTTGATTATTGTTGTGTATGTTTAATACTGACATGTAATTAGTTTAAGTTATACTCCTGTACAAAAAAATCCCAATTTACGCATTTATTATGCCTATAAATATAAAATGTTCTACTTAGTACCTTATAGCGTATGAGGTCAGTTTTTTTTCCCTTAATTCCTGTACATCATTTACTGGGGTGAATGAATATACTAGTACTCTTCTTTTCTGTCATTATAAAGACCTTTTATCCTGGTTAAGACAAAAATTCCTTTGTTTTGCATTATAAAGGAATTCTTTCTAGGATGTCAGAGTTTTGTGAAGATTCACACTCATTGAAGAAAGGAATGCATAGGAGTATATTAACCAGTTTTATAATGCAATGTTCAGTTTTCCTACACTTATGATGACCCTGGAGGTTTTTTTTTTTACATTTAGAATAATTGATTGTCGTAAAAGAGATACAGATATATACCCCGGGATATATAAATTGTGTTTTAACCACACTAAAAAAATCTTGGCCTACCAAAAGTTCCGTAGACAAAAGAACGGGAAAAAAGAATACTTGCTAGTAGACCTGTTTTTGATACAAATTTGCCTTTAAATTGCCTTCCATCTAATTTCGAGTTCACACTGATGACCTTGGGGTGCTTTGAACCCAGGTTTGACATAACAGCCTGCACGCTCATACGTGTATTTGGGGATCCCAACGACGGGAAGTACAATTGCCGGAATGTATTGTACAAGTTCTATTTTGGTCGAATATGACCATGGTTTTTGAGAAACTTAGTGCTTTCAAAAATGGCCGGAATCGTGAAATGGAAGATTTAATTCCGATTGTCAATAGACTACAGGATGCTTTCGCCGCTGTTGGTGCACCTCTTGATAGTTTAGATTTACCTCAAATTGCTGTTATTGGTGGACAGAGCACTGGTAAAAGTAGTGTGCTAGAAAATTTTGTGGGAAGGTACGTACTGCAATAGTCTTTTAATATAGAGACAAATGTACCGGTCTATTTGGACCGTGCGGACAGATTTGGCCTACAAATTGCGGTACTCCTCAGTCGCTGCAACGCGTGTATGGAAGCATGCACAAAATACAAAACAGCAGTTATAGTAATTTACTAAATTTACCTTATTATGACCCGGCATGCGATTCATATTGGTTGTGCTTTTGATTAGGCTTATATACCATAATAAGAAACACCAGGTTGACTGGCTCAAAACTCAAAATATCTGCGCATCGTACTATATATAGTAAAGTAACATAGCGATCGACACTTACAGATTGTTTTATTAGACATTCACCTTACAAAAGGTATTGGTTTGAGTATATCATAATCTTTAGCACTCATGATGTACTTATAAGATAATTTATCAATATCAACTGTTTCTCTCATAACATTAAATAATTCTGTACGATTATCATCATAAAAGGCACATTCCGTGATGAAATGAAACTCATTTTCACCTGTATTAGAATTACATTTTGTACAAAGTCTATCTTCAACAGAGGTCTTTGGAATTGAATAACGTCCTTTCTCAATCATAAGATTATGTGAACTTTCTTAAGTTTACTAAAATTGGATCTTGCATTCCGGTTAAACAAAACAATGTAGTTTTCCAGACTTAACTCGTTTTTAAATTGACTGTAAATTAAGTTTAGGCTGAAGTGATTGTATGGTCAAAGTGATTATATGAAAACACATTCCAATGGGCTATATAGCTAACAAGAATGTACAACTTTGAACAGAAAAATTATATTATGGCCAATTTTCACCGCAAAATAGTAATTTTTCCATGTGGGAAAATACAGTGTAAAAAAAAAAATTACCCTAAAAAGTAAAAAGCTCCCAATTTCAGTTCTTTAATAAACGTTTATGCAAGTTATTCAAGCATTATTTAAAAAAAAAAGTATTTTATTAGCCTTTCCAAATAGCACAACTCGTTGAATTTGGTTTCCAAATTACTGGGTTATCCCTGTAATGAAACAACTTAGCGCAAGAACGAAAAAAGGCCATATCCCTTAAAACCTGTTTCTTCCCCGAACTAATGAATAAATATCAAAACAGGTCCACGAAAAATGCTTAACGTGCAAGCTTCAAAGAAGTAATAGAAACTTTAACATAACACATGTTAATGTGTTCAAAACCAACTCTGTCTGTGTTACAAGTACAAAAACCCACAGATTTCATAAAATTAGGAGCAACCCAGTAATTTAGAATCAGAATTCATTGGGTTTGCTGTTTTGAAAAGCTAATAAAACTTTTTTTTAAATGTATAAATAATTTACATAAATGTTTATTAAAGACCTGAAATTGGGACACTTTATGGTAATTTTTTTTTTTTTGGTGGGGGCGGACACTCTTTATTTAATTGACAAAAGTATACTTAGAGGTGAATGTTTCGGTCTAAATGTCAATGATGACATCTTTCTGTGACCTATACTCTTGACCTAAGACTTCCATTGCACTTTATTGTCCAATATCAAATTTACCGAACAATATTTAGCAATGAAAGTCCAGTGGCATTTTTGGTAAAGGTTTCATTTAAGAAATATTATTAGAAATGACCGAATATAACTGTAGTTTCCATACATGTCATTTGGTATTGCTTTCTAATTTATGCAGGGATTTCCTACCCAGAGGCTCCGGTATTGTCACCAGAAGGCCCTTGATTCTTCAACTCAATCATAGTAAAACAGGTAAGAGACCTATTGCAAAATGCAAACTCACTTCTAAGCTCACAGCTGGTAAAGCACTCGTTACATGGTGAGTCAAAAAGTCTACACTATTTTTGATTGCTTTTCTTTCTGTCAGCAGAAAAAAAAATCTCTAAAGGTTAACTATCACATATAAAAACGATTATTTCGCCTATTAGAGAATTTTAATCTTGGTTAAAAAAAAACAACTTTCATGCATTGAGGAGTATGCTAACTTCAAGATGGCCATTTTTGACTCAGTCCATGGAACCACTGTTGTGTGATATACCTAAAGAGACTGGCACAAGTCCATCATGACATGGTTTGCTTTGATACATTTGCGTAATCCTTCAAATAATATAAAATATTAAACTATTTCTTTATTTTGAAGCCAATAACAACTTGTTTTGGGTACAAAACTGTCAATTTCCGTAGGCACACAGCGTTAGAATAGGAGGAAATTAAATTTTTCACTAAAGATGTTAGGAATATCCGATGTATTTGGCTCTACATGATGGTAGAGCGTTTCGGTGCTATTTGTTTTTGAGTCAATAAAATTAAAAATATCAAATTGCCGCCCTATATCCAGTAATTTCATACTTATGACGTCATAGTGACGTCATAAAAAGAATGTTGGTGCTTATTTTGATACCAATGGAAAGAAGAATCTCTAAGCTATCCAAATTGATAGGAATCGGATGTTCAATAAGGAAAAACACGGGTAGGGGTTGTAACCTACCTTCGAACGTGTTGTTACAAAAATGGCTCAGATATTAAGTATTGGTTACTTCAATAAAACAAACGTAATTAAGCATTTAGGTGACAGTAACTCAATGAACGGCCTCACTTTGGTGGACGTGATCGATTGTACAACAGTGGTCAATATGTTTTTGGCGGCTAAAAAATCGAGTGTTTATAGTTTTATAATGACAGCTTATAACAAGCTATTGTTTAAATGTATAAAAATTTGTTTGATATTTTTAACAATTTTCTGAAATTGGGTGTAAATCTCTTTGACTCACCCTGTTTTTCTCCTGTCCAGTATATAAAGTAATCACACACCCATGATCGAAACGAGTGAAATATTTCAATCGCTAAAGGATTCAAATTTGTAAACTTCATCCCAAAGAGTTAAGTCACTCCAGAGGAAGAGATTTTACTTCAAAAGAAAGAAAAATTTCACACGAATGAAAAATCTTCAAAAGAATGAAATTTCACTCTTCATAAGGATTGCCTACTATCACTCTTGCCGAATAAATGTCCGCCCTTTGGGAGTGATTTCTTCTCTTTAGGAGTGAATTCTGTAAATTTCACTCTCTCGAGAGTGAATTCTTCACTCATTTACATTAAACGTGCATTTCGTGATTCTAGCACCTTCTGTTTTATTCATGATTCACTAGATATCCTTGAGAAAAACTTGTTCACGAAATTTGAGTTGATCCCGATCTTGCGGTTTTGTGTTATGAGCAAATACGTGTTTACCACGGTCCATAGACCGCTGTACAGTAATTTCTGTCCGTTTGCAGACAGAAAATACAAAATTGCGAATTTCTTACAGATGCGACCGAATTTGCACGTAAGATTTGGTACACATGGATTACTAAGGCTAACGGTTCGGATGATATAAAAATCTCAACTTTTTTTTAGGTAAGTCGGGGGAACGAGGTTGTGGATCACGAAATACCCCTTTAAGAGAGTTTTGATTGCATGTGCCTTTCAGAATATGGCGAGTTTCTGCACTGCAAAGGCAAGAAGTTACAGATTTTGAGGAGATTCGGAAGGAGATCGAAGCGGAAACGGATCGCGTCACCGGAAGTAACAAGGGCATCTCGGCAGTACCCATCAACCTCAGGGTGTATTCACCAAATGGTAAGCTCTATTTGGACTGTTGCTGTCGGCTTTAAAGCGGCACTGGCACATTTTCAACATGAAATATCTCCTATTTACTCGCAAATGATAGTCTAGGCCATTGGAAGAATACATGTTTTACATAATAACATAATCAAACACAGATTAGCAGGCCTACGAAGCTAAAGATACAGGTAATGTGTAGGCGAACTTTTAAGTTTGCCGTAATTTTAATCAACAAATGTGTCCATTACATATTACATGAATTCATAGACTCGCACTCATTTAACAGGTGAGGGCTAAATGTATATAAAAGCTTTACAAGCCGATAGATTCATTACAAATAAATTCCTTTAAAGATACGAATTCGAAGCTACATTTTGAAATCTTCGCTTCGCTATATAAGCTTGTTATCATTGAAAAGCTCAGAAAGATCAGTTATAGAGACACTGGCACATTTGAAAAATTGTGTGCCCTCAATATTTTTCAAAATTTATATTTTGCATAGTTGTAAAGCTTTTATATACATCAGCCCTCAACTGAAATGATTAGTCCCAAGTCAGCCGATCGTGATCCGTTTTTCTTTATTCTCCCTCACATGAAAGCATATCACCAAAATCATTACAAATTTTCAGCCAAATCGGTCCAGCCGTTTAGGTAGTAGAAGCCAAAAATGTATAATATTTATAGATAGGGTAAAGCGGGGTAATATGGACCCCCGGGGCATTATGGACCCCCCTTGTAACTTTTAACTGGGAATGGTAGGAGTGTTCCTCGTATTGCTACTTGAAAGAACATCATTTGATAACTGAAATTCAGTTATTGACGGAGGTAGTGTCCTTAAAGTTATAAGAAATATTTTAAATTAAAATTTTCAACACGTTTTCTTCTTTATGTCAGTGATGCTTTAAAACATCACCCATTTTATCGTGAGCCTCGGTCTGGAGGTTGTTACCATGGCAACATACGGTACTGCCATTCCCCATGTATCAGTACAGGAATCAGATTCCTAGCTTACATCTAATTAAAAAATGGCTGGATAATTGATGTATGTGTGATCTGGGGGTAATATGGACACCCTATATTCCCATGTAGAACATTTATGGGACGGGGCAATATGGACCATATGAGGTCCATATTACCCCGCCCTATTGCAAATAACAGGGTGGTCCATATTGCCGAGGCATGGGGTAATATGGACCCTTTGCAAAAAAAAGTTTGAAAGCCTATATCTTTTATTTGGTTAGAGATGAATGAATATATTTTGGTCTGTACCTACCCATGAACCAGAGCTTCCAATTGATAATGAAAAGTCATTAAAGAATAAAATACAATTCTTGGAAATTACGATCTTGCTTAAGGTCCATATTACCCCACTTTACCCTATAATTATGTCTTATAATGTCACTATCGATATCGGTACATCATTGTCGAATCTCGTTTTCATCTGCCATCAGTGTAATGTTCCCCATGGATTCACATTAGAACCAGGCAACAATTGCAGAGACTATAAGTTCAGTTACGGTTCCACTGGACCTGCTCCAAGTTCTCTCACATCGTATTTGCCGCTCGTGTAGGTAGTCCCGGGTCTCACTAGGTTACAGTACCAAAAATACGTTCATTCCTTGGCCCTTAGCGAGTGAATTACATCTTTTCGGGATCTATGGAACTGAATTGTAAACTCATTTATTACGCAAACACTTACAGGAACCGTAATTACTACGCTTTATTAAGACACTATCAGTGATTGAAAAATATTTGAAATTTGCAGGAATAGCTTCAAAGTGAAGGATAAGTCTGTAGAATTCTCATAAGTTACCTTTTCCAACTGAAGAATTGACAGAAAAGGAAGAAAACGGCAGTGTTCCAAGATACGATTCCCCATTCAATTACGTGTTGTAGTAAGTGTCCGAACGGACAGTAAAGACTAAAATTTCCGATTCTGTCCTTATTAGGTTGCTTCTGGTCTTATCATTTGCAGGGTATGTTAGGATACCTGTACTTGTTACATACATGCAAAAATCGAATTTTTGATGATTTTTTCGATTTTCTGATTTAGCAAATCACTGATAGTGTCTTTAGTGGGGACGCCTAAAAAGTCTGCCTATTTCCCAGGCCACGTGGCGAATAGGCACACCTGAAAGGGCGTGGTACCTCCTGCCCGTTTAGAGCCATGGGATTCGTTAACTTTGCAAGCTTATTTCCTAACTTATTTCTGAAAGAAATCGTGATTTTTGAGGTAGAGTCAAACAAATGCTTCTAGATTTTTTTACTATCCCTCAGCTTCCGGGGGGGGGGGGGGTTCGATCAACCAACACTTCGGAAGCACTTTGCACTACTTGTATGTCGTATTTGTGTAACCTGCCAAACACATATATCTTTTTTGGGCCCCGTTTGGCCAAATGTTTTTTGAGACGAACTTTTTCGTCCTGTATATTATCGGACCGAAAAACATTGTGACAGTCAACCGGTCGAACTTTATTATAAATACGTTTTATAAAACGGACAGAGCGAATAAAGAGCAAACATGGTAATTGAAGAAGGTAGAATTCACAAGAACACATTCCGGCATTAAATCCGATATTGTTTTGAATTTATAATTAAAATAGACCCGTTGCATGATCTAGGACAAAATTTATGACGGTATTCAAAAGTGGAGGGATGATTTGGAGCAAGTCTAGAGCTACACGAACGAAACCGAAATTACATTAATTTGTTTCGTAGAAAGAGGCCGTCATTTATTCTGTTACAATTATAAATCAATGTTATTTTGGGTTAATATAATACATTCAGGATACAGAATAGGGAAAAACAGGAAGAATAATCACACGCAATATCTGATAGTGCTTCGAAGTACAGAAATGTTTCTTTTTAATATACCTTGATGCAATTAAAAATCAACCTTCCTTACGCTACTAAACTAGTAAATAAATTGTTTTTGTCTTGTTCATTGTTAATATTTAAGCAATGAAAAGACTAGCATAAAAATGAGGTTAACAATGTTCCTTCTCGAATGTAACAACAAACGTATTTCACAAGTTCATATTTCGATCTAGGCGAAGCTGTTCTCACTCGCGTTGGTGCATGGGCAAGGGAGGGGTAGCAAGGGACCAACCTCGTTGACCCTGCCAGCAATCTGATACTGAAACTCAAACCAACGTATAAAGAGTCATAAGGCAACAACAAATTAGACAATAAAATCAAATAGATTGTAGACTCAATTAGGAGAACCAATGCACAAAAATTATCTGTCATTTTTTGTCAAAAAAATGTCATGTTTGTTACCGTCTAAATATCTTTAAATTCATTTTAGGGTGTATTGTTGTAGGAAGATCCAAAAACTGCATAATAAACAAACTAAGTGGTTCACCCCCCCCCCCAAAAAAATAAGCCCTCTAAAATTCAAGGACTTTTCGTTGCATAACTTCACTTAGAACTGGATGTTAAGAAAATTGTATATTGTTTGAAGAGAGGGAACATTTGGCTCTGCCACAAAAGTTGTTGCATTTTAAACTCACTTTTGGTTTCGGTGTCACTTTACAACTTTTCTAGAAACATATTTCCATGTTTGTTCGTTTGGACAAAAAACAAACAAACAAACAAAAATCTATGTACTGTGTTTATAATGAGTAAAGCTCTATGCGGTCATTCTTTCATTCATTGGGCTCACCTTATATGATTATGCGGCATATGGTCTCTTAAATCTGAAATACTAAAATAAAAAATAACTTTTTCTTGACAAAATTCACGACGGTAGACATTGTCTACCCATTGCCCTAGACAAAGGTAGACAATTGTCTACCGTCATCTCCGGCCGCTATCAACTTTTCTCCCGACAAAGGTAGACATTTGTCTACAGTCATGGAATTTTTTCTGGGGAAAAAGTTAATTTGGTATGGTTGTGTTTTTGAAAAGTAAAACTAGATATTGTTTTAATGTTTAGATTTTAAGGTGTTATATGTGAGACCAAGCCGAAGTAAACACGAAGTTCAAAGACTTCAAGTAAAAGGGATTCCAAATACATTGTATTAACAGATATCCAACATCACGTGCAAGAGCTTACCAAAGATATTTTCCCTAAAATGTTTTGGATGGAAAAACTCAAGGCCGGGGGGTCATTTGGATTTCAGATTTTTTCAAGGGGCATTCTGTACTTTGGCCATTTGTTTATTTTCTCTTTCAATGCGGATCATTGTCTTTTTTCATCACCTAAGGAAATCCCATCTATTCGAATGATTATTACCTAAAATCGTTTTAGCCCACTCAGATTTGAGATAGTTCCCACTGAACCATTTTGTTGTTTCTCTTCAACAGTTTTAAAAACTTAACTCTGATTGATTTACCCGGTATGACGAAGGTTCCTGTCGGGGACCAGCCCGCGGGACATGAAATCCAAATCCGCCGCATGGTACTGGAGTTTGTACGAAAGGAAAACTGTTAGTGTTGGCTGTTTCGCCGCGAAATCTGATATAGCCAACTCTGATGCATTAAAAGTGGCCAAAGATGGTCGATCCACAGGGTAAGTGGTCTTTAAAAACATATATTTACTTGTGAGACAAGAGGGGGAGGTGAGATCGTGTCAAGCAGTTGTTTTCGGATAGATTCTGTGAATGGTAACTTCTCTGAAAATAATATATTTTGAATTTTAGTGAATAAAGGTTTGATTTGGGGAACCGGTGCTTCCTTACGACGAATTGAAACCCGCGACACCATTATTTTGCGGGAAGAACATCGGCGGCCGTAAACCAACACCATATCTTTATTCTCATTCTTTATAACAGCTTATAATTTCAGGTCATCTTTAACCAATTTATCGATCCGTATGGCATTAAATACAATAAGAACGGACTGTCATTACAGTGACAAAAATCGAAACCAACCCTTGAAGCATATGATGGACGCAAACGTTTGCAGTTGAGCGCGATATATAGCAAAAACTGCGGTTATGACGCGAAGTGATTCAGACATAATTGTGGTAACCTAAAACAACGTCAATACGCAGTTCGAACTACCTGGATTCATGGTTCGAATGAACCACCAATGATATTGCTTACATTTTCACAGCTTGCAGTCAGTTTAAGAATGCGATATGCACTCTTAGAAATACAGGTTCAACATAGAACCCTTTTTGTCCTGTATTTTTCACCCAAGAACTGAGCATAAGGTTCTATAAAGAAACCTTAAAAGTTATATG
>JAMKCH010015216.1:0-24401 GCA_023653785.1 Ophioderma brevispina | reverse complement strand
TTTCTCCCGTGTTGTTTGGGTTACAGAAACGTCTTAAAAGAGAGAAAAAAAAGTGATTTTGATTTGCTTTATTCAATATAAAACGTAGCTGAATTTAGTTATTTGCTCATATACGAAATTAAGCATTTCACAATTTTTGTACCAAAGAGAAACATTTCTCAGCCTAAATCTTTCAGGATGGGGATATTTTGATAGAAAGCTTTACATCAGGGCAAAAATCAGTTACTTTCATTGTTTAGGGGAACAATGAATATGTGGATATCTCGTTGAAATCTTTAACATTCTGTTCAAATATGTTTAACAGGTCTTTGCGTTTGCTTAGTACCATAAAAATTTTCTTAAAAGTCCATTCACGAAACATTCTATAGGAAGTGTGATCGTATCCAGTTATTTTACCTTACCTTTAACAATACATGCTACAGTGTCCAGTGGATCTACAAAAAATATTTAGAGATTTAGCTGTAATTAAAGATTTTATGCAAGACTAATTATTGGATTTTTAAGGTATTATATAGATATTTTTATATTATAAGGTTTATTACAAAATTCGTGAGTACTTTTTTCCTCGGCGCAAACGTGTACTAATGCTAATTTTTCTATATTTCAACTTCTTCATAGGCCGTTCCTAGTACTTCCCACTTGATGGGGTTGCTGGGCAGAAACAATCCTTCTCCAGATATTATATGTTAGGGGACATCAGCCTCCGTAGTTCATATGCTTGCATGTCGTTATTCACACAGTCCATCCATTGCTGATTCTTCGTCTTCCTCTCCTTCATTTTCAGATTTGCAATCTCCAGTTGTTTTCTTCCAACATAATTCTGCTCTTTCATCTTCACATCACCAAACCATCTCAGATAACTGCGCCTCCTGTGAATCTATCTTATGTTTTCTACTTGAGCTTCTCTCGGATTTCATCATTTCTCCCATGATCTTTTCTAGTGTGACCGCATGGGACCATCTCACCATAAGGTTCTGTCACTTCAATTTTCTTGGCATGTCGCCCCATGGACAGTGGTGTGTATATGACTCCTTATGTTTCTTCTAGTGTTCTATCACTCCGAGTTCCTTGTTGAATTTCAGGCACACTACCCCTCCATCACTTTGCGAGTACTTCCGACATGTCCGAGGTACTTGAACTCATGACCTCCGGAAGCGGAAGCAGCTGGATTGCATCTCGACACTGCCTTGAGACTCTCAATTTGGGCACATGAACTCTGTCTTTGATCCCGTGCTATGATCTTGTCTTCCGTCTCCAGCGCGTCCTCTCCATTTTTCACAAGAGTTCGTCCTCCAGCTCGTTCTTCTATACGTCATACAAGACTACAAACAATATTAGCCATGGGGCTTCCTTCCTGGTGTCCACCGTGTCCTCTGTGAACACGTCCATGCTTATTACAAAAAGAAATGGGCTGAGCCTTGGTATGAGTCCAAATTATGCCTTGAAGGATTCACTGGTGAATGCTGCGCACTCATTACTCCGATGGTACACATCCTTCTGTCTGATGTATTTCTCCAGGAGCCTCTGTGCTGCGCATGCACAAGTGCAGTTCTCCTCGGTACTTCTACCAGAAACCCTTCGACCAGTCTATGATCTCCATTGAAAGCTCTTTGCTGTCCCTCTTCTGAACTTTCCGCCACTGTTGAGTGCAAAATATAGCTTGTAGTTGACGCCCCTTTCATAAATCCAAATGTTCATCACTGATGTTAACGCTTTCTCTCAGTTGATTGCCCATCACTCTCTCATGCTGTGATACATGAGTACATGAGCTTAATACCTCGGTAGTTTCCCACAATCATGTCTCGTTGTTCCTGAATATGCACCAGTGATACTTGTCGGCATTTATCCGGGATCATCTACTCTTTCATGGTTTCTTGAACGCATTCCAGGACAAAGTTTATTCAAAACTGGGCCAGGGCATTTCTATACTTCTAATGGTTATTTATCCAACATACCAAATTTTCGTATTAAACAAGTAGGTAAGTTGCTTTCGGTAATGGGAAATATGGTACCAGGTATTGTAACATTGGTTTTAAAGGATGAACATTTTGTGTAATATTTTTCAGTTCAGTATTTGGTGATGAGGGTACATACGTATACATTTTCCAGGAAGCTAAAATCAACACGAAACGTAACCAAGGCAAAATGAACCATGCAAGGGGCCAAAGTTTCATTACGTCGCCGCGGTTTGACCTGCTCCAACAAGTGTTAAACGAGACCAAATGCAGAGGCAATCGAAGTCAGGGGAGCCAAAAAGTCCTTAAAACGTCTTGGTGGGACCTGCTTCCAAAGAGGCCAAGAGCGCGCGAAAATTCAGGCCAAAGTTGTGGTTGAACGTTCTGATATTTATTGACGGGGGGGGGGGGAGGGGGGGGGGCTGAATGCCTCTGGTATAACTATCTAAAACAGTAAGATTTCCAATTCGGCTATATATCCAGATTCAACAAAAAAGAATTTATCCCAGTGTGATGTAAAATCAACCAAATTTAAACTCTGGTGTGTTGAAAGTAAAAAATATGTACACATAAAAACGAGGCGAAGGATGTAACGTTTTTATTGATTTGTTTGTTTTATCACCATTATGTCATTATTTTGCATTTCTGAATTCATTTCTTCTGAGAAATACCGTACTTTTACATGCCCAACCCCACAATAATTTGAAAGACGTACTTATGTCTAAAAACGATTTCACCCATTGTATCGTAATCATGCCTCTTTTTACGTTACAATTAAATTAAATGTAGCTTGAAGTAGTTGTTGAAAATGTTTCAGAAAATTCATGTAATTTTACAACCATATTACTACATTGCTAGCAAGCTAATTCGGGGGTTTTGCGATAGTTTCGTACCCCCCCCCCGGCTCGATTGCCCCGCAACATCACTGTTAGGATTGCAAAATGTCGGAATTCTTAATCAATACATCAAGTTACACTCCCTGCCAAAACTTTGAAACTCGAAGTCATTCAAATACATAGGGTGATGCCCTCTCCCTGTCCCTCCCCATTCCCGTGGCTGTCACCGCCCCTGGGTATGTCCAATTATAAAATATAGCGCTAACTATAATCTTGAAAAATCCATGCATGATTATCTGGTCAAAGTTTCCCAGTTGGTCAAGTCATCGGAAAGTCAATTGTTCCGGTCAACATGAAAGCTGCCTGTCTTTATTAGCTGTATCACTGCTCTGATATTTCCTGCTTGATTAACACGTAGGAAATATTCACAGGCCCTTTTTAATTCTGAACAAAATTTTGTAAGCTCTCTAAACTGTTTGTTGCGAATCAGAGCCTGTCAGCTGCAGATTATGCAAAGTTAGACTAAGGTTAATTGGCCAGTGTGAAGTCGCGTATCATGATCTGAATGTAGGCTATATAGGAAACTTTACATAATTATATTATGAGGTAACGCGAAAGAGGTGGCACTGAGACGATGGTGGCCAAGCCTCATTTAATATAGCAGCTTACCCAAATGAATTAAAATAAATTATAGGCGGTCCCGTATTTCGCGATCACCTGGCTTTTTAAAAGCTCTACTTGTTTGAAAACAACTTTTTTGCGATTACGCGGCTTGTATCCGCTAACCAGTCGAACTTGATCTGGCCAGGCCCAGGCTATATACGTCCAGTCACCTACCCAAAGGCCAAGATTCGTTAGCGTACGACCAAGACCTCCGAGAAAAAGGGCGGACAAACACACAGACACACAGACAGACAGACAAATAAAAACACGTGGCCCATTATTATATAATTTACAAACCTCGACTGCGTCTCGCCCAATATTTTTGCAACTCATAGCTCGACCAATTAATTTGGGTTTAATCGATCCAATTTTATATCAATCATGGATATTCCCATGGCCCATATGCGACCCCGTCGTCTTGCGTTATTCATAGGCAAAGTGAAGCTCAGTCTCCAAATCCGATGGTTTGGGAATAAGAAAATATTAATTGATAACATAATGTATTAAAAAAAATCAGTATTTTTCGTTACGATTTCGTGTAAATTTGGGATTTCTTGGCCGCAACTGCCTGAAAGTTGGCAGGACCTTCGCACGGGTAGACGTTTCATATAGAAGTCCCATGGATGCAAATGAGATATTACAATTGATTCCATCATGCGCTGTGTGACGTTGTGCAGTAGCGCTTGACGGAATGAATGGCAATACCTCATTTGCATCCGTGGGACTTCTATATGAAACGTCTACCCCTTCAGGATGGACCACGAGGGGGAAAGTATGTTGACTGTATACGAAAATGGAAGAAAAACGGGCAAAAAAAAAGCAATAAAATAAAAGTAAACAAAAACAATAAAAAAAAAAGAAAAGAAAAGTTAATTTTATAAACAGATTGACCAACAAACAAAACCCGGAGAATGTGTACTTTGTGTAGACTTATAGCTGGAATCATACACTATACCCCCCAATCAATGGCACACTATTGCTACTGGTGGGCATTTGCCTGTGTTACATATTCGATGCCATGTGTTTTAGTCATATGTAACATGTGCATATGAAAATATGATATCTATAAATTGCCATTGTCATTGAAAAAATAGTTGTTAAAGGCATTTAACCTGCGTGCTGTTTATAGCGTCTAGAAACATGCTATGTGTTGTTAGCAAAATAATATAGTTATTACAGCGATTTAAGTATCTTGTCAAATCCAATAAGCATAGAATGATATAGTGATGCAAAATGGGGTCAAACTCAGCCTTGGCAAAAATAATAGGTTTGGTCAGCTTTTGAAGATAACATTAATTAACCCTTAATCCGATTTGTTGGTTAAGATATAGCATTAATTAAATCAAGTGGCCACGACGGATAATTATGAATGCAGGCACTTAAGAAAGGTAACCCTGTGTTGGGGCCCAAGACAGCGGATATCCATCGAAAGGTGGCAAGGCAATTTCTGAAAAATAGTGTTATTTTAAGCACGTTAACAGTTGAGGGTGTACCGAAATTAGAACACATTCGTATATAGGGCAAGACTTCAGTGCTTCTAATATCCTGTTTTTGTTTTGTTTTTAATTTATTTATTTTTGTAAGCATTATATCTTTGAGTAAAACACCGGCAAAACTGATATTTCGAAATTTCAAAATCATACAGTGGGCCTCCTGTATGATTAGCCCGAATTAAGTGTGACATTTGATGAAAATTGATGAAATTGTCAGATTTGTCTCAAAAAGTGACCTTTTTAATTACGCAATCATTCACAACTTTCATTCTGGGGTTTGATGGAAACTGAGAGCGTTTTAACGTAATTAGGCATTGTTTTGTCTGACAAATTTGACAAATTCATGTCACATCAGGTTGATGTAACAGGGAGACCAGGAAACCACACCTATTACAAGTCCTCTTTTAAAAAATATACCACTTGTGATATAATTCAACCTTTAATTTAAGGCAAAAAAACAAGTTTGTCTCAAAAGAAATGTGACAAATCCAAATGCGAAATGCGCTTTTTTAAAGAAAAATGCTAATGCGAAATGCGGGATTTTTTTTTTTTTTTTTTTTTTGCATTTTTAAAAAAAAAAAAAAAAAAAACTTTTTTCAATTTTTCGGGCGCTTCGCGGCCGAATTTTCATTTTTTTCTTCTGAATTTTTTTAAACAAAATCTTTAACTAAAAGAACAATTTTAAACAAAATGCGCGTGGTCTTCTGAAGCAAAACTGTTTTTCTTCTTGGACTAAAAGTCAAGCACACAAGACAAACCTGGCATAGAAGAAATAGTGTAACAAATACGGTGTAAGAAATTGTCATGATGTACCAAATGTCACATACACCGGGGGACATCATGTTACATCGTGCATAACAGAAGCTGAATACCTTAAAAATTGAAGTAAACTTTAAGTTTTTGTGAAGTTATTTTGACGCCAATCACAATAAGCCGTTATTTATACATGTTAAGAAACTTCATCTTTAGTTTTACCATGATTTAGTCGTATATTAGTTGTGGGTGATAAATTTATTTTTCGCCTATTGTGCACTCTGGGTCTACAGAAATTTAAATTTTTCTGGATCACGGTCTTTGTGACGTCATTCTTACGTCATACTGTGGCCATATTGGTACTCATTTTGGTATAGAAGGAATTCTAAAGTGGAAGGCCATAGCTACCTGCTGGTACAAAAGTGATAAGTATCGGGTGTTTAATAACGAATTCCTTAATAGGGTTAAAGTGTGTTTCCAAAACACTTGGTAAGGATTGTTTCCACTTTGTCCTAAAAATGAGGATGAAATCAGCATCTCTAACAAAATTAAGTGTATTTTCACTCATTTTCATGACTAAAAAATTATAAAAGGGAACGTTGAGTATAAACAATTGACTTATATTGTCTCGTTTTCATTTTAAAACAATTGTAAGCAGTGAAGACACAATTTAGACAATTGATACAAGTAGGGACCAGCAAGAGTTATTGCCCCTGTAAAAATCAGAAAAAAATCTAATGCGAAAATCTTGCCATTGGTCTACAAATATCAAAATGTGTATCTTATAGCGCCCTCAATATGCCCATTCTTTATAGAGATATGTATAAAACTATGATTTTTAAGAAAACCATAATTTTGCTCTCAACTTAAATTTCGTAAAATTGACACAGGATATAGCTAGAGGAATAATTAATCCAAATAAGTTGCCAAAACTATGTCGCTGTTAATATTTTTGGTTTTATTCTGGATTTGTTATAATAAACGAGACTTTAAAACAGCTATGGCTACTCTTTCTTTAAAACAAAAGGAAAGATTCACTAAAATCCAACATATCGCAACCCCTTAAAGTCTTCGGCTATAGCAAAACGTACCACTGTTATTGGAAATAAGCCCAAACATTCTAATGGATTTTCTACATAATGTGTTTGATGCCATTGCGTACTATTTTATCACCAAATATTTCAATTTACTCATAGATTTTTCAACAAGTCTAACTCTAAACCTACATATTTCTCCTAATATGGATAAACAATCCCAGAGTATAGGAATATTTCAAGAATTCCATAAAAACATATGTGTCACCGATACCATTCGTGAAAATTAACAGAAAACGTGGAAGTATTGTTCCGCTACATTAGAAACCTATGAGGTACGGTGTATGAGGGAGTATTGGAAATATTTGCCTTGTCACAGGTGAAATACAATGCTACTGAGACATGCTATAGGGTGCGTCAGGATCACATACTTCTCTCAAAATTAAGGGTACGCTTCATGGTTATGAAACTCTTGGTTGAGTGTATTATTGGCAAATTTCTGGAAATTAGGAACAAAGATTTTTGTAATAATCTCATCGATACTGCAGTCTGAAAAAAAATACCCTTTTATATAAAAAAAATCAAAAAGAGTTCTTGTCTGGTCTCAATATGCAACTCAATAGAAAAGTTTCTTTAAATAATTTTAAATGGTTCTTGAGCTGCTATACTGAAACTTTGCTATAAAATTGCTCTCGGAAAAACTTTAAGGTAATTCTTAAGTCGTTGAAGGACCATTAAAGGTTCAAGTCAAAGGATAGTTTTAGATCGTCTTATAGGCAGATTCAAAAAGAAGTTTTCTCATTCTTGTCGTGCTTTAGTCAAAAATCTAAAAGGAAATCTTTGTAAAGTAATATATCATTCCAAAGAGCAATTTCTGAGGGCATAACTAAAAAAAGATTGTTTTAATTTGCATATCGTCGCTGGGCATGCAGAAAAAAACCTCCTATGTACATTTGACCTTCGAAATCAGACGCTTCTATGTGAAAATGGGCCCCACTTTCAAAAGCTCCTATGTTATGTGCATATTCACTAGCGACATCAAAACGCCATATGTTCGCTGTAAATTCAAAGTCATTAAAACTAAAGCAATTACTTTATAGAATAGACTGTTTTACCAAAAAATTTTATGATATATGTGGTGTGGTGTGCTAGTGCCACTTTAAAAAGGCAAACAGCAATTGTTTTGTAATATATGGAAAACAGAATGCAATGTCTATTGTTTTTGGGGGTGTTTTGGACAGACAGTGGGACATGCTGGTGTTTGCATTGTATTTTCTGAATTATACGGTAAATTTTGTTTGATACTTTGTATGGTACCGATACTATTGACGGCTTGTACTTGCACTTACTGTTTTCTTGTGTTGTGTAAATTGTCTAAGGTTTTGTATGTGTGTAAAAACAATAAAAGCATAAGGCACCGGTGCGTGTGCCTTATGGAAAAGAACAAACAAATTATGATATCAGATACTTAGCATACTGTTCTTTAGTTGCAGACAGTTTTGATGAGATATAGGAGGTTTTTTGGGCATCCTCTTTTTACATAGGAGCTTTTGATTTCAAATGCCAAGTGCATATAGGAGGTTTTTCCTGCCCAGCGATGATATGCCAAACCCAAGTTATGTATCATTGCAATAAAATCACCCACTTTGCCCGACTGTTACTACACATCAGGGTAACTTGCATCGGTTTCTACTCAAGCCAAATGAACAAGACAGATCCATTGTTTCGCATTTTTTATTGTCAAAATGAAAGTTTGGCTTTTACTCATACTCAAGAATCATCAAACAATAATTAAGTTCATGTTTCTAATCATCAAGCAGTGTAATATAACTAGTTTCACCAACTGTTTGCTTACATTGTCAGCATTTAAAAGTTGTTCTTGATTAATGAATTTTGAGTATGTGTATAAATATGATAAAAGTGACAATGACAGTGGCAAACGTAGACTTTCTTGTTCACGCATTATTAATTTGGTGTAAATAAAAACTGCTGCAAGTTACCCAGATGTGTACAATCAGAGAAATGGGTGGTTTTATTCAAATTAGGATAATTCGGATTTGGCACGAGCAAATTAAAAAAAACATTCAGAAACTGCTCTTTCTAACGTAGTTTACAAGGAATTCCATACATATTTTTAAACAATAAAAATAAGCTTCTTTTTGAATCAGCCTATATTTGCTTAAAACGTATCTAAATTTATTGGTTCTTTAACAAACGTGAACTACCTACTAACTTAAAAGTTATATATAGCAACACTTAGAATTTTGGTATGATCCATATGAGGGTTCTTTGAAGAACGACCACATTTCGTGAAGCCTTTCCTTTAGGAACTAAATATGGGTTCATTAGCGTTTATACGAAACTTTTCATCATCTTGGCGAAAGATTCTAACTGTCGTGCCTTTTATATCAGCTAGTACCCTTAAGCAGTTGTAACACAACCCTGCATTATGTCTGGATCACGTATCCCTTCAACATGTCCAATGCCCGGTTATTTAAGGATACATGAAAATCATTTTAAGGTTTCCTCACTTAACATGTCAACCCGTGTTCTCGCGACAATAACCAAAGGGCTATATTTAAAGACAAACGCGTTGCTGTTATTTGCTTTTCCTTCCATCGGCCCCATGCGGAGCCTTTTCTCAATCTGTTGAAGTTTTACCCATTTCCTCAAATATTACGGTAAATTTGTTTAAACGTAAGGGTAAGGTCTTATGGGTAATGGTTCCAGGAAGTTCAAAATAATATTTATGTTTGTGTCAATCTTTATAATTCAAAATGGGAATGCATTCAGATTTGGTAGACTTATATTAAATCTTGAAGCTGATTAAATGCAGCGATATTTTAGCTCACATCCAAATCAATAAAAAAAGTAATAAATAAATAGGTTATTGAAATATTCTGATTTGCATCTATTACATTGAGTATGGGCAACCAATAGGACCAATTTAGGAAAATGCAAAGATTGTTAGGTGGCAGATGCTTAAGGCGCTATCACTGTTAGCGTTAATATACACTCAGCAAAAAAGAAAGTCCCCGTCTGATACTTTTTGACGTAACTCAAAAAGTATTTAATTTATTTTTATTATTAAAAACTGATGGATGCGCAAATTTCTTACGCACAAAATGGCAATTTACTTTTGCCCGATAGACATTGTTTTTACAATGAAATCGCCCATTTTATGAAATTTCATGCAAGGGAAAAAGTTGCACTATTTTTCTTGAAACGTAGAAGTTTGATTTCCAAATGTGTACGGTTAAAACATTTCATTCACAATTTCTTGAGCAGGTGAATAGTACTGCTGGTGCTCTGTCCGTGTGTTGTTACATAATCACATTGAAAAGAAAAGGGCTGCTCGTAGAGATTTACATAATCTCTTTTACTGTGGAATTCTTTGGGATTAAAAGGCAAAAGTCATGCCATCGTGTTATCTGTGTTGGGGTTTGGATGTTGCATGTGCTGTATGGTTAGGTTTAAAGATGCCGCGCATGAAAAATTTTGAAAGGGGGCAAGCTACTGCCTTTCTAGACGAAGGTGTACCTGTAAGAGAGGTGGCAAGAAGGTTAGTAGTAACGCCAAGGCTACCCGGAAACCGAGTGAATTTTCGGCAGACGGGGGGTGTAAAGGATCTTCCAAGAAGTGGTCGACCTCGCATTACAACAGTGAGGCCGTGCTCATGTCACCAACCGGTAACTGGAGGACAACGGGATTGAGCGCATGGAATGGCCAGCAAGATCCACTGATTGCAATCCCATTGAGAACCCGTGGGATGACATCAAGAATGAAGCCGACAGGAAAATGAAAGAAAACACATCTTTGCAGGATTTGCAGCGCATATTGCAACGGGCTTGGGCCATCTTAGATCAGCAGCGTATTATGCACTTTGGTCAACAGTATGCCCAAGAGATGTCTTGAAGTCATTGAGAAAGATGGTGGACCTACCCATTATTGAACATTGAACAGCTTGCTTCCTTGCTGAGTTGATAAGCTTTTGAAATGGAGTAATAAATGTTGTTTTATGATCAGAAAGGAATGAGTACTTTTTCACTTTTCTGTGTGAAATTGAATTTGCAGACAAAAGTGCAACTTTTTTTCTTGCATGAAATTTCATAAAATGGACGATTGCATGGTAAAAACGATGTCTATCGGGCAAAAGTAAATTGTCGTTTTGTGCGTAAGAAATTTGCGCATCCATCAGTTTTTGAATAATAAAAATAAATTAAATACTTTTTTGAGTTACGTCAAAAAGTATCAGACGGCGACTTTCTTTTTTTGCTGAGTGTATTACTTGCAGAAGTAGCTTAACCATGTTAAATGAAGGATTAAGTCTGTATAATTCTCATATGGCGTTTTTTAGATTGATAAAAGCGGAAGAAAACAAGAGTGAAGAAAGAATATGAATATACATGCGACTTGAAATTGCATTGTTTATGTTTTTTATATTTTTGTTATATTGAATATTGTAGCAAGTGCCCGGCGTATGGATTAAACCGAAATATGCAGTCGTCCTTGTTAGGCTGCTAGCTGCTCTCCGTCTTACAATCTCAAAATGCTGGTTACAAAAGATACCGGTTAAAAGATTACCAGGTGAACAACACACTTGGTTAAAATATTTTTACTAACAAAAGCTTGAGTCCTTCTCCCAGGCCGTTACTCCAGGAATGAAGTGTTACACTATGTTTTTGAATAAATTGTTACACTGAAAAAACGATAAAGTAATAGATACTTATCTTTTATTTTGTTTAAACGCTTTACTGATTGTAGCTTACGGAGTTTAGAGAGCGTTCATGACTGTAACACACTCAAAAATAAGATTAAGAGTTCAAAGGGCTAATATTTTGAGCATACGAACGTGTAGGCCTAAAGGAATAACATGGCTATTACATTAACCAGATGATTCATGGTTTTCAATTTTCATAACCATTGTTAACTTCTCTTTTTTTATTTATATTTAGAAGTGGTGGGCCTATATGCATGATTCTGGCTGAATCTATGACGAAGCGAAACTCAATGCAGTGCACGCGATCAGAAGTAAATGATACAATCCGAGAAAGTGATTAGACAAGTTATTATCGTGCCCATAACCCACTTGTTGACCATTGCTACGTTGCAGCTCTACTGTTCTAAGTTAGTAAAAGCTGGGCCCGGCTGAACTACCCTAACTCTATTCCCGATTTCACCATGATTGAAGATGCACTGGCAGAGGTATTGCTGGTCATGGTACTGAGAGGCTAGGAGAAACTGGCGAGCAATGAATTAAGTAAAGACGGAAAATACACGGTCTCGAACTCGGTCCTCTTTGTTTTTGTAACATTTTGGGGGTGTCTGGGTTATTTATGCGTTGGACTCCACACACAATTAATTTTGAGGTATGAAGTTTTTTGTTGTAATTATTAGAGAAACGATGAGGTTTTGTGAAATAAGGTTAGGGAATAAGTGCGTCAATAAGGCTGCGGTATACTCATAACTTTAAAAAGATGAAAAAAGGCCCAACAAATTATCACAGAATGCCTGTTTTTAATAACTTAAAGTGGCACGGGCACATTTTCAACGAAACATGAAATTTCTTCAACTTCCTCTCAAATGACAGTCTTGGACCTTGGAGGATTACCATAAAACAAGTAGGAGCTTTAATAAGAGGCTATAAGCATGCATCCAGTAATTGTTAGCCTAATTTTGGGGTTTGCCATAACGTTAATCAACTTTTACACTGATCACAGACTCGTATAATCATTGTTATCAAAGCTTTAAAGGTAACAGACTGGTAAAAATATGGTGGATTCCGAGGGAATTAACTCCGGTGTGTGTTTTCTTGTGTTTAACGCCATGATCGGCGCTCTGCTGAATAAAACCACTCTGGAGTGGTTTTATTATAACAACCATTCTGTATACCCATAAGGGCGCTGATTTGGGCTAAGTTATTTCAAGTGAGGCCTACTATAAAAAAAAAAAAGCTTTCCAACCATTCAAAAATATCAATTTTGAAAAAAAAACAATCTTGAGGGCGTAATATTTTCCAAATGTGCCATTGTCTCTTTGAGCAAAAGACGTCAATCATCAATTTTTTGCTTAAGGAATTATACTTCTACTTTGATTACACCATGGATCAGTGTACAGTGAGGTACATGTGACTTTTGATGACATTGCTATCATATTGCTATGTACATGTGGGTGTATTGGGATGATTATAGACTCATGCTTGATCAAAAATGACGCAAGGTAAATTCTGGGTCAATTTTGACTTTAGGGAGGGGGTACGTATTATACAAAAGGGTGTACGTTACATAGGAATAAATCTCCAAAAGTTTGGGTCAGATATTTCTAAAATCGTGACAAGTTAAGAACTGAAGAATACACTCATTTAGTATAAGCTCAATTCCATGCGGTAAATCCAAAACTTTGGTTCGGCATTGTAACTTAGAAAATGGAAGTGGCTATTGGTCTGACAAACATCGACTGAAAAGTCTTTGGGCCAAAGCCATTCCAGCATCCGCACATGTTCAATAACCATCTTTAATCTTTACACGACAGTCGGCTGAACAGCCACTGTGGCTATTTCATCTAAATGTTATGGTTATAGTTATTTAGGTTATGGTTGTAGTTGAATGTGGTTATGGTTATAATTGTGGTTGTGGTTATGATTGTAGTTATGGTTATGGTTGTGGTAACGGTTATTATGATTGTGGTTAGAGGTATAATTGTAGTTATGGTTACGGTTGTACTGAGTTCATGGTTATGATTATGGTTTTAATTGTGGTCAGTATGGTCATGATGGTTGTGGTTAGGGTTATCAGTGGTTAGGTTATGTTATGGTTAGGTTATGGTTTTAGTCAAAGTTAGGTTTGGGTTTGGGTTAACATGGTTAAGGTTGGGGTTAGGATTAGTGGTTAGCGATTAAGGTTAGCCTGTTAGAGTTGCTGGTCAAGCAACGGAAAATGGCTATTCGATGATCAACTGTCGGGTGAATATCCTCAGCCTTATAAAATACACCCTGGTTTTGAGTATGATACCCAGAAACCACAAGGTTTATTAATGCATAATACACAAAGCTCAATGAATCGTGCACGTGTGTCGATGCGCATATTATTATAGTTAGTATAGTTCATAGACTGGTGCATTTTTCTTCAACAATTTGTATAAATTCATGTCCACTCTCTGATCAGATTCTAAGCTGGGATATTATCAGGAACTCTCCCCTTTACCCAAACCAAATGTGAGCTCGCTCCCCCGATTACATGGTTTATATCAATAGTTTAAAGACGTGTGAGTGACTTTCAGTTCGCAGACATATGGGGATCCTGCGTCTTGTTGTGCCCTGTACCTGTGAGTTTAGTTGACATAATTCAGGTCTTCGCATGTCATTGACACAGACATGTCACATCATTGAAACATGACGAGTTTGAGCACTGACATAATAGATGCGTTCTTCTTGTTGGTGTTTAGTGAAGTGGATCTAGCTTTTAACCTATATTTCTGAGCAAGAAAATGTTATTTTCATACTTAAAAGCTGAATAAAATCTATTAGTCAAATTATGTAATGCATTTGTACTTTGTTTTGCTTTTCAAAATATTTGGTAATACTCATTTGTATTTGTTTGTATTTAGCTGGATTGCTATGTATTTCTTATTGTAATATTGCGCAGCACCGCCATCTTTGTTTAAAGTGTTCTACAAATGCCAGAAACAGCCTTGCCATGCGATTGAGCTTGCAATTCCCATAAAAAACTTATTAAGACTTGTTAATTGGGCGATCAGAAACTTGATAAATTATAATTGTAATGCAAATATGTGAAATTTGACATATGTATATTGTTTACATTCGGCAATAAATATCAGGATATTAGGATATACAGGGTGTCCGCAAAAAAATTGGGCAAGGCAAAAGCGCCCTCGTTGGAGGTGAAAAAAAAAATAAAATAGTGACGTATTATTTACATCACATCACAAATTAAGTCTTGGCTTTTGAATACCGTTTACAGCATCCGATTTGGTTGTTGTAATCCAGATATATGGCTAATATTCTAAGAGAGGGTGCGATACCAATTGTGCCACTTTTCACAGAATGGGATACAAAGCAAGAGCATCATGTTGATAGGTTGATAGGGCTTATTGATTTCAGATTTTACTTCAGTACCTGTAACTGTACATCGAAGGAGTTACATTATCATTTAAATAGCCATGTGTAATTTCAATTCAATTACAGAACTAAGGTTATTTTTCAATTTGCTTGAAAAACAGAAGCTCCTTCCCAGAATTCTCAAAAATGTGTATTATTTATGCAAGATGTGCAATAATAATTGCTTGATAATGTCTTTATCTTGGCAGCTGAGTGTGCTGTATTTTTATGTTCTTTGCTTATTTATGAAGTCCTTTTAGGTTTTTTTACTGAGAAAAAAGAAACATTGATATGAAGAAACGAGAAAATAAATCAAGCATTATAATTGTGTGATGGATGAATTCTTTCGAATCAATAACGTGTCCTATCGACATGCTTGATTCGATTGTGTTATGTTTTCCCATTCTGTGAAAAGTGGCACAATTGGTATTTCACCCTCTCTTAGAATATTAACCATATCTCTGGATTGCAACAACCAAATCGGTTGCTGTAAGCAGTATTCAAAAGCTGACATGATGTAAATATCACGTTACCATTTTATTTCTTTCACCTCCAACGAGGGCACTTTTGCCTTGCACCATTTTTTGTGGATACCCTGTATATTTGTTGGCAAAATGATCAAATCTGTATGATGGGCTTTCAATTTAGCAAAAATATACAACGTACTTTGCGATCTATTGTGATATTACAGTTTCACGATTTTATCCATTTTAGGCCGATTCTGCATGTAAGGACATTCCATACTATTATTCCTAAAGTAAATGATTTGTATAATATTTATACAGTAATGACGAAGAAGGTTTTTTTTAATGATATTGCTACGTCCCCATGGTCCAGTGTGTGTATCAACTTAAAGTGTACTAACAGGCTAATTTTTAATTTAAGTATGTTATTAAAGATGGCTTTGCGGTCTGAAAGAAATAAAATCTACTGCAATATAGATTGCCTTATTAGCAGAATTAACTAATAAATGTTGCCCATGGAGGTCGCCATGTTCGGCATTGGTGACGTCGCTCGGCATTGGTGACGTTGTATGACTTTGTAAGTCAATAGATAAAAACAGGTGTCTAAGGAATGTCTAGGGTACTCCTGGTCAGAAAATCGGATTATATAGTGTGTCCAGTAGAAAAGCAGTAACGATCGATTAAAAACTGGGGCGGATTCTTAAACAGAATATAGCTGAAAAGGTTTGGTTATGGCATTCACTAATCTTTCAAGACACACTATGTACTCTATACCATCATGGTTTCAATTTTTCTCGTGGGCCCGATCAAAATGGCTGCAATCATACGGAAGATATTATAAACGTTTTACTTTGATATCAATAATATAGTGTCATTTTTCTGACTGAAAGACATTCATTTGAAACAAAAATGTATTTATAATATGTTGAAGCGCAAAATATATTAGCCTGGCATTTCCCTTTAATTTGGACGATACGAAATTCATTGTTTATATTGTTGTCAAGATAAATAGAGCAATATCGCCGCACCGTTGCTTAGAACAAGTTTAAAATTGAGAAAGACAATGCAAAAACAAGGAATACTAAATTCCTGAATCCCACCCAACAATAGACAAATGATAAAGGAAAATTTTTACATCTTAAAAGCTAGGACTACACAAACAGAAGGCAGAAGCACAATTCATTGGGAGGAGGATAGTTATCTATAGCAAGGGCAGTCTATTCCCAGGTTAATTGACCTGTGGGAGAAAATTGAAAGAACGCAAAAGTGACACTCTCGTTTCCTGACACATCGCTAGCCTTGTGTACAGGATAACGTCATTACATTGACCGCCACCATTTATTTACAGCATGTTGTCGAGCGCGACTCCCAAATCGCTGCCATATTTTAACAGAAACTTTCTTGTTAGATTGAAGATGTCTGATTGATTTTCGGGTCATTTACCTCCCCAGCACTGCTTGGCCTTTTAATACAGATTTGGTGGCTAATTACAACATATCTTCAATTTTCCATGCCCAGTTGAAATGGCGCTTCTTAAATATTTAAGTTCTAGCTCTCTACAGCCCCTAATTATCTTACCATGTTGTTCATTGGCTAAACAATCAACATGAAGTTAATTAGGACCCACTCGGCAGGGCACTTTATTTATGGGGTCAAAAAACAAAGCAAAAAAAAAAAAAATCTATTGGAAATTTAAGGGTAAACAACTTGTTTTTTGAATAAAGTTACTGGGATATATGGCCCTTATTTGAAAAGTAAACATTTTTTCCCCACTTTAAGATATTTGAAACAATCTTGTTGGAGAGACATATTTTAAAAATACTACATTAGAATAGGAGCTATTTGTTCCACACCATCTTTTAAGTAGCTTAAAACAATATTAGCACATTTTTTTTTTGAAGGCGCCCCAATTTTCAAAAAATTTGGAGAAATTTTTTTACCACGGTTGCATGTGGTAAGGGGCTAGTTAAAAACTATTACCTGTGAATGGTTTTTTAAGCTTGAAAATGTCTATGTGTCCAAAACGAAGGAATTTTGTTACTAGAAATTAAATTATTATCGGGGATCCCCGAATAATAATACGGCTGCTGGGAAGGACTCTCCATGTAGAAATAGAGGCGGGAAATAGTGCCATGTTCGTGTCTCTACGCTCATCATAGTTGTGTTAATATTGGGGCAAAAGTCAAGTTAGAGTTTATTTTTAGAGGTGGCACTATTTCATCATGACGGACATAAACGTTAGCATTTCCAGCTATGCCGTTAAAGTTCCAATCTGGGATCCCAATTCTATTACAAAATCGCTATTTTGTGATTACTATCGCATTTTTAGGCCATTCTCGTTCGAGTATAGTTTCCTAGACAATGACCAACGTAACTGGCACAAATATCACAATTTGAAAAGTGGGGGCCCGCTTTTCAAAAAAATGTGGCCCATATTGCTTTAACCACAGATGGATCTAAAACCATTTGGCTCATTGAAGGAATGGGAACAAATTGGTGGTTAACTCTCAGTGCCTTAAATTAATGCATTGTTAACAATGTAAATTTATGTTATTTCGTTTCAATTTTTTCATATGTTGTGGTCGCTTATATATTAGTCAATTGTATGTATATTTGTAACTTTTTGCGTTCACAGGGCCCTACTGAAAGTCAACCCCTTGTGAAGTAGGTCACCCCTGTCAAAAAATATGGTAAATAAATAATATTTTCTTTTGGCAAGTATAAAAACATCTTTTCAATAGGGGTAGATTGTATAACCCTCGTCTACCGAAGTAGGGGGGGTGGTTACCACCCCCCTCAGGGTTTTTCCCCGGCTTGCCTAAAACCCCCGTTTTGGTGCCAAAATTATTTCTATTGTAAATTGTCAATTGGGCAATGTTTCCGCTCCTTTTAATCCAAAACAAAACATCCACCGGGGTTTGTATATGGTATAGGGTAGATACGGGTGATCCCAAAGTGATGGATAGGGGGGTGTAAACCACCCCCCCTCGGAAGGAGAAGTACCAACATGCCTACACAAAACAGGACATCACGCACTTGATTTGGTACAATAGATAGCTATGGGACTCCTCTTTCCATTGATACCAAAATTGAGTGTTACAACATGCCTAGCATTACGTCCACAATGACGTATAAAGTTCGCATATCAGGCAAAACTGCCATTTCCATCGCCACACACAGTGAAAATTCAATTTTTCCCCCCCAACCAAAAAGGTTAGGAAAAATAAGATTTTCATCGGTTTTTGTGCCTCTACTTGATGGAAAAAATGACTAGTTTTATATAATGACAGCATTTTAAGAGATATTAATCAGGTTGTTGTGAGTCGCTTTATAAAATTGCGAAATATAAATATCAATTTTCCACCCTATATTCAGTAAGTATTTTTCGTACTTTCTCAATATGACGTCATGCTGACGTAAATGGGGATTGTTTCGTACTTATTTTGGTACCAATGGAAGAAAGAAAGAAGCAAAACCCTAAGCATCCATTGGTTTACCAAATTAAGGAATACGGGTGTTAGTAAACAAAAAATCACAAAGGGGGTGGTAACCACCCCCCCCCCTTCGGCAATTTTGTTACAAAAAAATGGCTCCGGTAGGACCCAGAGGTTAAAATTGTCTGGAAATTGTCACAAAATCTGGTCTAGCTCCCGTAAATCCATCAACAACACGTCTTTGATGATATGTAAAATACAATTGAACTAAATTTTCTTTATTTTAGCAATTACACTTTTCTTGCAGATATACTGCTTATTGTCTGTGTATAATTGTATCTTAAATAACTAAACAGATACTTGATTAAAACCTGAATGCCACTTTCTCCATGGTTCATTTGACATGGGCAAATGAACATAACGCTTGTACTACCCATCCGGTGTTGTGTTTCGTGTAGTGTGTTTGAATGTTGCAATATGCGCTGTTAAGCTGCTGCCTCCAAAATTGCATTGTTTTCGTCTAGTAATTATTAGTTGTAAAATTCTCTAGCAATGTGGCTAATACAGATTACAATAAACCTTGATTATTTTATATTTATTATTAGTTTAGTAACAACCGAATGGGATTTTGAAAATTTCGGTGGTTACATGGTAATATTGTAATCATAGACATGATAGATGAAAATTCAGAATAAACACAGGCCAGTCACTTATCACATTCTTGAAGCATAATTGCCCAGTTCCCTGGCCCAATGTTTAGGATAATAGTCAGCATTCATCAGCACATACATCCGGTAACATTTGGCCCAACGTAACCAACAGTCACCGTCAGCTGTTAGATGTTAATACGACAGCTCTTCTCTTTAGCGATAATCCCCTTGACCATTCCATGCCAGTTTTTCATGGGAGCGTGTCATCAAGATTAATATTTTCGTCCGGCCTAATTGAGGAGTGATTCCAGCTTCATGCGTGTTAAATGTGTGCATCGCGGTAAGTCGCAGCTGCACTATACGCACGCGAAATAGCTGCGAAAGTGATGGCATCACTCCTTACTTCTGTCCGGACAAAGTACGAGGTTACAGAAAAACGGTGCATGCAGCTGCGGTAATGCATTGTAGCGCCAGCCCAGCTGTGGTTCATTAATGTGACCGACATCGATTGAGTGGACTTTGAACATGCGGTCACATTCCTGAACACAGCTGGGCATGGACGCTCTCACTGCATTACCGCATCTGCATGTGCATCCACCCGGTTTTTTTCTAAACCTCGTAACAATATCTACCTACCTATTTCGTCTGCAGGTTTTTGACCTGTTGGCCCACAGTACTGCATGTAAGTCGATTAAAACTACCCAAATTATGGGGTTCCAGTACTCCATTTTTTTTTTACTCAAGAGAAGAACGTTGTTTCCTGTTGTAATAAGTACGTTGTATCTGTGCCGGAGAATTTTTAATAATTTTAACCAATTTTAACCAGTTATTTTTTCAGAATCTTATATCCTATACTTACTACACACTTTTATAAACCAATGTAACTGCAAATTTTGGCATTCGTATGACCTATTTTCATAGCATTTGGTTAACTCGTCAATTTTTTCATAGACTGCTGCAGTTTCTTTATCATATACCAAACACACTGTGTAACAGCAATTTTTAATCTGTAGCGTTCAAAAACGTGCGGGTTGAGACTAATGTTTCGTCTGCACAGACGCAGGGGGGTAGGACACTATCGGCTCGTTGTGGGCATTGGGGATTTCAAACGGTAATTTGGGAACGGCTACTTGCATTACTATGGCAGTCTCGGTCCCAGTGACATTAAAAATCATCTCTTAAACCTTTGTTCAAAGATCTTAGTAATATCATCATAAATTAAGAAAATTTTATTGGGCTTCAAAATCCGGCGGGGTTAGTGCATTAACCCCGCTGCAAAAAATGGTGAAATATTTCAATAAACGGTCATTTAGATTTAATATTCGTGACCAGGCCATAGCTTTAGGTCAAGTCTGTGTGTAAACGTTCTATATGCGTAAAGAGCGCCCTCATACCGTTAATTCGTTGCAACAGACTAGCACCCGGAAAGTTGATGCCGTTTTGAATTTGCTGTTGCTGTTAGTTGCATGTCCCTACCCCCACTGCACAGACGACAGGTCGGCACACTGCGATAGTAACGCGGGTAAACAACATGGCGACCACTTCTGACTGCGCCACGGTTTTGCTATGATAAATGCCACCGAACTTGAAGAACTTATTAACAACAAGGATAGTAGTAACACAAGAAGAAGCACTGAACTAGCGTCAACATTAGCCATTTTTAGATCGTATTTAAAGCGAAGCACTATTACCCGGACTTTGAAAATTGGGATAAGTCTAGGCTGGCGATGTACTGAAAACAATTCTATGGGAGGTTAGACGCCGAGCTGTAAAGCTGTACAAAACTGGATCGTTCTGAAACATATATGATACAATTGGATGGAATTTTTCGCAACAATCACAACTTAGATATTGATCTCGCTATGAGTATTAAAATAATTGTAAAAACCAACAAACAAAAATATTTTTAAAAACTCATAGCTCGACCAATATCTTTGTGTATCATGTCTCAATCCATCCAATAATATCAAAATATCATCCTGAAAACACTTCTACTGACCACATCCAGAAATCGCTGCTGCATGCCTGCATCATAACTGTTCACTTTGCAATGTTGACTTGGCAGAGCATAACAGAACGGATTACGGCTGCATTTTATGATCATCAGATAAGGCTTGGCAGACTAGCAATGCTCTCAACTTATGAACCATGATTATATTTGTCATATGAAAATGACTGCAATTCCTTATATTACTGTTACCTTGAAAACGAAAAATGAAATAATTTTAAAGGCTTCCTCTTCAAGATTGTTTTCTCTTGTAATGATATATCTTCAACAGAATTTCGAAGACTTGACTCAAGTCCGCTTTGGATTTTGTAAATACCAATACCAGTGATTACTGTTTCTGTGTTCCGCTTATGGACAGTTCAGGAATTTGTGACCAATATTTTTAGTAACTTGTGGTTGCAGATTTACGGAACTTTTCCCAGAACTTAGTAACCACTTCCAGATTTTACTGAAGATGTGACATCAGATTACTAAACTTTGGTTTACTGTTTACTACACTGTTGGAAAGTTTACTAAAACTGCTGGAACAGTTTACTAAACTGCGGAAACGGTTTACTAACTGCGGGAACAGTTTACTAAACTGCGGAAACAGTTTCCTAAACTGCGGGAAGGCAGTTTACTAAACGCGAGAACACTTTACTAAACTGCGGGAACAGTTTACTACTCGGAAACACTTTACTAAACTTCGGGAACAGTTTACTAAACTGTGAGAACAGTTCCTAAACTACTCCCACATTTTCCTAACGAGTGTGACTATAATATTACTAACTTTGGCTAACAGTTTGTACTTATCTGTGGGAAAGTTTACTGAACTGGAACACTTTACTAAACTGCGGGAACAGTTTACTACTGTGGGAACATTTTACTTACTTTGAGAACGTTTTACTAAACTATGAGCACATTTACTAAACTGTGGCCAGTTTTATAAACTGTGGCAAAAACTTACGTAACCTAAATTCCTTAAATTTCGCATTAAAGAAATACTGCCTCCACGTTGAATGGTAAGTGTTATAAACGATTTCAACGAAATCTCTCCTTCCCCGAGATATGTGGCATCAATCTGGAAAGTTAGCTCCCTAACATGTTATCACATTTAAAATGTACTTTGAAATGCTACACATTTAATGTGCAATAAAGTTTCATCCAATATTTAACCTTCTCATTGAATGCACCATTTATTAAATTTGATGATGAATAAAAATGACACTTTTCCCATGCATAAGGATTTGAAAAGGAAGGAGAACCACCACACATCTTGGAGGATCAAGGAAATCAACTTCCCCCATATTTAAAGGGCATAATGTCAATGAAAAAAAAATGCCATAATGAAAAGGACCCTTATGAAATCACTTCCCACGAGAAAACAATTTGGATTCTGTAAAAAAACATTGAAAAACATTAAAGATGGGTCTGTATTTGGCAATTTTGTGGCAGCAATTTCTGGAACCGAAAATCAAGGTTTTCACATCCCTGACAGAATTTCAGTGTATCTGTTTTGCGACACAATTCAAAAGCATTCATACCGTGATTCAGTCTTTGTACTTTAGCTTGTAAAGTAAGATATTGATCTGGCAAGTGAAAAGATAGATTAGCCGGGATTAGCACATATACAATAGCAATGGTCTGTGAGCTGGAGACAACATGCTTTTTCAAGTTTGTGCGTAATGACTGTGCAGTAATGTCAGCATCCCCTTGATTCCATAATTGCCACAAACTTGTCACTTCACCCACCCCCACCCCCGGAACTCTCCTGTTTTTTAACTGTTTTTTTTTTACAGAATGTAAGAATCCAACTTGTTTTCAAACTCGTGAAGTGAACTCAGTAAGGGTCCTTTTCATTATGTCCTTTTTTTCATGCAATTATGTCCCCTGTTTTAAACCCAATTGAACATCTCTTGGCCATCTCATCGGGAAGCTGAAATAAAATAAAATGAATGCCCTACTCTTCACAGAATCCTGAAAACGTATGAGAGCGGTTGACCAAATTCGTACATTGTGAGTCAAAATGATTGTTCCCCAAAATTATCCTGATTTTTTCTTGTTCATAGGGCCATTTCTTCGGTCACGTTGTGACCAAAAACCCCGGGGGGCCACTTGTATTCAAAGGTGGATAGATATATCGTGAACAAGAAAACGCGTACAAAGGGTCTCTTTTTTTTCCAACAAGCGATGTACGCGCGTACTTGATTAGGGTGTCAAAACAGCAAAATTGGAAAAAAAGGGTTTTTTTTCGTAACCCCGAAATTGTGATGTCCGCGAGATCAAAATCATCAAAAATATTGTATTTTGAAGTCAAGCAACACGAGCAAATCCAGATAAATAGGTTTATTTCCAACCAAGCACTTCTTACTTGTTTAAGGTAGCAAAAACTGACAAAAAATTGTTTTATGGTGAGCAAAACAGACACATGCTTGTTTAGGTATGTTTTTTTAAGTCGGTGGAAAAACTTGTTAGGGTGCATTCGGAGTCCATTGTTCACGCATCATATCCCCCCTTTGAATACAACTAGCCCCCCCCCCCCCCGGGCCAAAAACCGGTGATTTGTTACTTTCACACCATGCTGTTTTGTCAACGTAACCAAATCTGCTTTTACTTTTACCGTTATTAACAACCTTGATCTAATCACTAACCAAACATATATAGCCACTTCACTGATTGATTTTTTGTATAGGGGGCAAATAAGTGCGTCACGTTTGTGACCATCAGAAGGTCACACACGTGACCCAACTTTGGGGCACCATGACAAAAATAACCAATCTCCAAAATTGGAACCTTATTTTTGCTTAGGTTTGGACTGAAGGTTATTAATAATGTAAAAAGTAATAACAGATAGGGTAACTACAGAACGGTTTGACACCTTTGATAGTTAGGATGACCCTCTACTCAATGCTAAGGTAGGTAGTACTCTCCAATTGTGGTATACTTTTTCAATAGGGCCAATTTAAGTTTACACAAGGGTCACATTTGTAAATGCTCCAATAATGTTGAAATGATG